>BLSH010192076.1:1943030-2010763 GCA_018402905.1 Glandirana rugosa | reverse complement strand
TTTCTGTGGTGTAAAAAAAATGAGACAAAGATAAATAATTTCAGAACTATTTCCACCTTTAATGTGACCGTCTTTTCATCAATTTTGGAGGGACGTCCAGTTCTTGGTAATGTCACTGTTGCCATATTTTCTCTACTTGATGACGACGGTCTTCACTGTGTACCATGGTATATCTAATGCCTTGGAAATTCTTTTGTACCCTTCTCCTGACTGATGCCTTTTAACAATGAGATCCCTCTGATGCTTTGGAAGTTCTCTGCGGACCATGGCTTTTGCTGTAGGATGTTGCTAAGAAAATGTCAGGAAAGACCTACTAGAACAGCTGAACTTTATTTGGGGTTAATCCAAGGCTCTTTTAAATGATGGCAGGTGTGTGCTGACTCCTATTTAACATGAGTTTGAATGTGATTGCTTAATTCTGAACACAGCTACACCCCCAGTTATAAGAGGGTGTGCACACTTATGCAACCACATTATTTTTGTTTTTTTATTTTCCCCCCCCCCCCCCTAAAGATTTTAGTTTGTTTCTCAACTGAGTTGTACAGTTTATAGGTCACATTAAAGGTGAAAAAAGTTCTGAAATTAATTAACTTTGCCCTGTTTTTTTCATCACAGAAACCTGACATTTAACAGGGGTGTGTAGACTTTTTATATCCAATGTATCCCATGCTTTAAATCAGGTGGCATATCGCCACCTCACCTCCCGTGAATGCCTCTGAAATGAAATATGAGAGTAGATCGTCTTGAGAGAAGCAGCAGTCCTTGCCGCTAGTGTAATTAAGCCCCCAAAACAACTTTAGGAATTACAGTAACGTTTTAAAGCTTTAAGTGATTGAATTTAGGTATACTTTAAAGGGATAGTTCACCTTCACCACAAAACTGCCTATGCAGATAAGGGGCATCAGTAGATAAAACCAAACTGTGCATCTCTGACTAAAGATGAATAAAGCCCTTGCTATAGGTGTAGGCCATTTACATACCGTATGAAGCCTGACTGGAATACTCCCAGGACGTTGGTAAGTGAGGCCTAGTCATCACTGCTCACCTCCACCATCACAGGGGTGAGCTCTCAAACGCTGAGCTCAAAGCTACTGCATCAGGGGAGAGAGCGAGAGTATGTGAGGGGGTTGTATCAGAGAAAAAGCCTACTCTGTGATGGTGGAGGTGAGCAGTGATGACTAGGCCTCACTTAGCAACATCCTGGGAGTATTCGTCAGGCTTCATAAGGTGTGTAAATGGCCTACACCTATAGCAAGGGTATTATTATTTTTTAGTCAGAGCTGCACAGTTTGTGTTAAAGGAGTTGAAAAGGCAGCAGTTTTTTTTTATCTTAATGCATTCTATGCATTAAGATAAAAAAACCTTCTGTGTGTATAAACCTCCCCAGTACCCCCTAATACTTACCTGAGCCCAATCTATCTCCAGCAATGTCCACGATCCCCTCAGCCGTCCAGAACACTCCTCCTGATTGGCTGAGACACAGCAGCGGCGCCAATCAGGGGAGAGGGGGGCGGGACCGGCCGGGGCTCTGTTTCTGAATGGATACACAGAGCTCTGACTGACCTGGGTGTGCCCCCTGTAGCAAGCTGATGGCAGAGGGGCACTTGATGGGAGGAGATGCCAGGAGAGCAGAAGAGGATCTGGGCTGCTCTGTGCAAATCCAACTGCACAGAGGAGGGGAGTATAAAATGTTTGTTATTTAACCGGTTCCCGACTGGGTCGCGTACATTTACTGCTGCAGAGTGGCGCTGTTTCGCAAATCGCCGTCTATAAACGCATGCCCCCCGCACCCTGCAGGAGTGTACCCGCGGCTCGGGCGGACCCGATCTCCACCGGCGAGCCGCGATTGCTGGCCACAGCTGAAAAACTGGGAACCGCCAATGTAAACACGGCGGTTCCCTGCGCTCTAAGGCAGCATGACAGAGATCTACTGATCCCTGTCACTGGGATCAGTTAGATCTCTCATACTCCGGACAGCCCAGCCCCTTCACAGTTAAAACACGCCCAGGGAACACAGTTAACCCTTAGAGCGCCCCCCAGGTTAACCCCTTCACTGCCACATTTACACAGTAATCAGTGACATTTAAATTTCCGATCGCTCTATAAATGTCATTGGTCCCAAAAAAAGTGTCAAAAATGTCCGCCCCAAATGTCCCGATAAAAAGCACAGATCGCCGCCATTACCAGAAAAAAAAATAGTAAAAACGCCAGAAATGAATTCCCATGGTTTATAAACGCGGCAACTTTTACGCAAACCAATCAATAAACGGCAACTGCGATTATTTTTTTTTTTTTTTTTACCAAAAATTTGAGGAAGAATATAAATCGGCCAAAACCGATGAATAAATTTGTTCTTTTATATTTTTTGGGGGGAGATTTGTATTTTAGCAAAAAGTAAGAAATATTGTTTTTAAATTTAATAATTTAAATTATCGCTCTTTTTTTGTTTATAGCGGTGATCAGAAATGACGCAGAGGTGATCAAATACCACCAAAAGAAAGCTCTATTTGTGGGAAAAAAAGGACGCAAATTTTGTTTGTGTACAACGTCGCACGACCGCGCAATTGCCAGTTAAACAGACGCAGTGCCGAATCGCAAAAAGTGCTCTGGTCCTGCAGTGGGAAATCCTTCCAAGTGGTTAAAAAAAACAAAAAAAAAGCCTTTACAATCACTTTAATCTACAGACTTCACTTATCTGCATGGGCAGTTTTTTTGTAAAGGTGAACCATACCTTTAAATAGCTGAGGCCATAAAATGCGTAGATAAATTATAATGGTGTTTTCTCCTTTCCAGTCCGTTTTCCATGTCCTGGTGGTTCTGGCTGCTTTTGACTGGTGTTTCCTGCTCATTTGCTGTGGGGTAGGTTGTATTTTGAGTTTACCTTTCTTATACCTTTCCCTTATATGATCCTCTTCTAACACTCCTCTCCTGCTCTCAGGGTGAAGTACATGGGTCTGTTCACTTATCTTCTGATTCTCGGGATAGCTGGAGTCCACAGCTGGCAGCTGATTGGTGACCGCAAACTCTCCAATGTATGTACTTTGTCATATTAGCTCAGAGACTGTGTGACCAGCAATTCCTTCATCTGCTCTCTTTCTCTCTTGCAGATGTCAGTGGCGTTTCACTTGGGGGCGCGCTGCCTGGCTCTTCTGCTTGTACCTGTAGCTCTTTACCTGGGAACCTTCTATATACACCTATCCATACTGACTCACTCCGGGCCCCATGATCACATTATGAGCAGTGCATTCCAAGCTAGCCTGGAGGTAGTTGTTGATTTACAATTCAAGACCAGCCTTTCTCAACCAGGGTTCTGTAGAACTCTAGGGTTCCTCCAGCGGTTGCTAGAGGTTCCTGGAACAATGAGCAATTTCTGTCTCTTCGATATTTAGCCACTGCCATCAGAGACCTTTTTAGCTATCTGTAAGGGGAAAATTCTTCCCAAAGACCAGCAATATAAGTAGCATTCTTCCTATTGACCAGCAATGTCGGGAGCATTCTTCCCACTGATCACCACGCAATTGTACAGTGAACTGTTGATCTGGTAATTATTGGCAGTGATTCCCTGTGACCTAAAAGTTACTTCAATAGTTTCTCCATTTGAAAAATGTGTAGAAATGCTGCTGTATACTATAAGCATGTAAACACTTGGTAGTCCTTCTCATGCGATACACAGGAGCTTTTATTAGGAGCTACCTATTAGGATAAAAGAACATGAACACCTGAGCTACCAAAGCAATGGCTTACTATTTCTTGTGGTCCCTCAATGATGGCCTGCTAATATAGAAGGTTCAAGAGGTAAAAGCAGAAATTTAAAGTTCAACTACAGCAAACATGTTCTTTGTAGTTTAGGACAGACTGGGGAAGAGTTAGAACCTATTTCAGTTGTTTGTTTTGCAGTCTCTGTACCCATTGGAGTGATTTTTACCCTCCCTAACTGGAAGCATGGGGAAATCTCCCCAGTTGGAACACAGACAAAACAAAGGCAAAACAGTAAAATGGGGAGGGCTTGGGGGCCTTGCAATCTCTTCCACCTAACGACTTGTCCCCGTATACACCTTTGTGGCTTAATCCCACTCTCCTGCACTTTTACACTATCCCTGACCCACAAGTACGGGTGAAATACAAAATAATCAAGTTAGAACATATCTCTAACTCTGAGCTGACCCCCTTTCATGTTTTGCAAACTAAATTTAATGTACCTAACCATTACCAATTCAGGTACCTCCAGATCTCTCATGCCTTCAGATGTCAATTTCTGGGTCAGCCAGTTTCTTTTTCATATTCCGAGCTGGAAGCCACTCTCTGGGTACCAGACCTAGAGAAGTCCACATCTCACTTGCATGGCTATTTTTTGTGTCATCCAGTCCTGAGCTATCCTCCCTACTGAGTAAATGGCTCCGGGATATCCCAGGACTGGATGGAGATCTGGGATTTTCCCTTCTCCGCCCTGGTCTCTGCCAGAGATATGATGGTGCC
The DNA here is from genome assembly GCA_018402905.1 of Glandirana rugosa. Lineage (NCBI taxonomy): Eukaryota > Metazoa > Chordata > Amphibia > Anura > Ranidae > Glandirana > Glandirana rugosa. The sequence goes on along the minus strand of BLSH010192076.1, from coordinate 2,006,287 downwards.
GTTTAAACTACTGCACAGAGCATATTTTACTCCATGCAGGCTCCACAAGATTTCTTCAACGCATACCTCGGGAGACTTTATCCACATCTTTTGGTCCTGCCCGGTCATAGAGAATTATTGGCGAGACGTTTTGACAATAATCAGCCAAACAACACAGATAACTGTGCCAAAAGAGCCGAGATTCTGTCTTCTGGGGCTAGTGGAACAACTGATTACAAGGAAAGAAGGGAGAGGGGAGGCATGATTGAAACCTTTAAATACATCAAGGGGATGACTAAGGTTCAGGAGGGCAGTCTTTTCAATATGAAACCAAAATCAAGAACACGGGGACATGACCTCAAACTAACTGGAGGGAAGTTCAAAACTAATCTTAGAAAGTATTATTTTACTGAAAGGGGTGGTTGATGATTGGAATTAACTACCAACAGAGGTTGTGAGACAGTCAACAGTAAATGGCTTCAAACATGCTTGGGATAAATCTAATTTTATAGTCAGACAACATGGTTAATGTGAAAACAAAAATAAATAAATTAAAAAGGGCAGACTCGATGGACTACTCAGTCTTTTTCTGCCATCATTTTTCTATGTTTCTATGATAACCACTAAACGCACACTCATCACTCTGTTGTTATTTTATGCCCACAAGGCATCCCCCCTACAACCTTCTTTTGGAAGAGGCTTATTGACACCAACTTACCTCTATACAAAACAACATATGTTAATAGAGGCTGCCCTCACAAATTCAAAAAGATCTGTGCATGCTGGCTAGATAACAATAAGTGCATTAGCTTGGCCTTTGGGCCTGACTGAGGCGGAAGTCCATTGATAACATACCCCCATTTTGGCCCCACCCCTGCGTGGGTGACTGTTGTGGGGAGGGCTTAGAACCTCTGTCAGGTTATTACTGTCTGTTTTTCCTGTCCCTTGACAACTGGAATTTCCCTATGATACTTAGCGCCATCTAGTGGCCAATTGCAGTATTTTTTTGTTTCTAATCAATGTAAAACATTCGACCAGCACCTATTTCCACAGAACAAATGTACATGCAATTTCACTGAGTGAATTGTTATGCAAATTTTTTTTTTTGTAAATATACCCCTAATTATCTAGTGTGAAGGCACTTTAACATTTGAAGTTCTAATGTGAAGCCATTCTGACAGCGGGGGTGTAGAATGAAGAATTTGGAGGACATGCAGTACATTTATAGTCATTATTCCTGAGTTGTTAATCCTGTTAATTTCTGGTTTCCAGGGAGGTTTGTCACGGATTACCCAGGGGCAGCCACTAGAGGTGGCATTTGGCTCCCAGATCACCCTCCGGAACGCCTTTGGTAAGCCAGTGCCTTGCTGGCTGCACTCACACAAGAACGCTTATCCAGTAATGTGAGTATGTTGTTCTTAATAATATTATACAGGATGTATATATAATCTCCAACAGTTTGTGCAGCGCTTTACAACATGAGGGCAGACAAGTACAGTTACGATACAATTCAATACAGAAGGAATCAGAGGGCCCTGCTCCATGAAGCTTACAATCCAAGGTGTATTTGCATAGGAGGCAGGGGTGTAAGTGTAAAGTTAAAACTGCCCATACTGTGGAGGTCGGGCCATCAAGCACATCCTTGGTTGCAAGTGGCCTGACATGCAGCAATTTGGGCTATCCTTAAAAAAACAAAATCAAGCAAACCATGGCATTTAGTGTGAGGGTTTGACACCCATTTCATATAGGGGACATTAGACGCAGTCAACAAATACATATGCCAGGTGTTGGCCCTGTATGACTAGATCTTTCAATCTGGTTGTTTGATATCCAAGAGGCCAGTTTGTCAGCTGGGAAACTTGTTGGCAACATGTACACAAGCTAATAGCAGATGGGTTATGCAGTATTTGTATAAGTGAAACTATACTTGCCTTCAGTCCAGCGATGCAGCGTCCTGGAGCTCCCCACAGGCCGCTGACATCTTTGAGAGGCCAGCTTTCAGGTATCAATCTCTGGCCGCTATGACATAACTCCCATACGTGCATAGTATTTCAGTCAGCTTCGGCATTGCCAAATTCCTACAGTGAACTACGCGTGCGCAGCTCACTGTACAGGAGCGGACGGGCAGGTAGGTAACTTTAAAGTGAATTTAAATGAACACCTTGTAAAACAACCCATTCAGTTTAAAATAGAAATGAAAGGCAAAACATTTTTTTGTAGATATAAGAAAAAAACGTAAATACCTTTTTCCCCTTTTTTAAAAGTGATCACATTCCCTCTGTTCTCAGCTGCATAAGAGCTGGGGGGAGGATATACAGCAGCACACTGAGCTTCCCAGTGAATGGCTGTGCTGGGGGGATGTGTCAGGACAAGTCTGGTCTTTGGAGGAGAGCAGGCTGAGTTCCCAGCACAGCTAAAAAACTAACCAAGCTGTGCTCTTCTGCTTAGTGTGGTCAGTTTTAAATAGGGAAGCAAGGGGAATAGCAGAAACACCAGGGATTTCATTCACATAAAGGAAGCAATACAAAGAGAAAATTATAGTTTCTCATACAAGTACATGGTACGCCAGGCACACATCAGGAAAGTGAAGTGTTGGGGTAAAAAATGCTTTAATGCAGAAGAGACAAATCATGTCTCTTCTGCATTAAAAACCCTGCCTGTCCACCTATAATATATATCTATCATAATTCAAACAGCAATTTCTTCATTTTGGCATTTTATTATTTTTTTTTTTTTAACTTCAATCTAGTTTGTTTTATAAAGCTGGAAAGGCATCTAACTTCCCTTGCACAGACCTGCAGTGCCTCAAAGTTAGCAGTGGTCTGTTGGAGATCATATTGATCAGTAGCCCTCTGCACCTCCTCCTCCAATGCCCCAGTCGCCTTCGCCTGCTACGACTTGACTCCTTTGATAGCTGATATTTAATGGCCCGTAGTGAATGCCTTGAAGGCATCCCACACCATACCCAGAGAGGAAGTCCCATCATTAGCGTCCCAGTAAGCCTTTAGGGCAGGTGGAGCTTGGTCAGCAATTTTGGGGTGTGAGATCCATTGAGCACCCGAGTGCCACATGGAACCGGACCTTGAGGAAGGAATCCTAAGTTTTAGCGTCATGGGGCTGTGGTCGGATAGACCACTGGGTAGATAGGTAGCCTCGACAACATCCTCTAACATAGCAGGGTTAATGAAGGCGTAATCGATACCGGAGGCAGTTTTGTAGGAGGTGGAGAAGCAAGAAAATGATTTTGCCTAAGGTTGCTTCCATCTCCAGGCCTCCGAGACCCCCGCCGCCATAGCCCAATCAGCCAGGTCCCCATTGAAGGATTTTGGCGGGGAGGGCCTATCTAGACCCGGGGTAAGAATTTCATTAAAGTCACCCAGGAGCAACAATTTAGCTGGGCAATAATGGGAGATCCTCTCCAAAATCCCATACAGAACGTCTGCCCTGAAAGGAGGGGGCACATAGACTCTGACCAGAACGTATTCTTGCTGCCACATTGTGATTACCAGGATGACGAACCTACCCTGCGGGTCTGTGTGGACTGTGTCCACTACGCAGGGGAGGGATCTGTGCAGCAGTATGGAGACACCCCTGGCATAGGTGGAGTATGAGGCATGAAAGGTTCTCTGAACCCATGTTTTTTTTAATGACAGGAGCTTACTACCCACCAGGTGCATCTCCTGTAGTATTAAAATACTTGGGTTGTATGATTTTAATCTCCTATAATCTTTGACATAACGTAAATGTGGGTGGAATGTGTAGTATAATTTACACCCCTTCCCTAGTATTGTATAGATAGAATTGTATCAAGAGATGGAGTGGAATTTTTAAGGTGCTCAGATTATAACCAAACCATAATAGCAGTTAGGCCTCATGCACACGGGGCATTAGAAAAAAACAAGCTGCAAAGCCACTACCATCACCAGGAAAAAGCGTGATTTTAGTAGCTTTTTTCATTGGCGTTAATGCGCGTTTAGCCGCGCTAGCTCTTAGCAGCGTTTCTCTACCTCTATTCAAAATCAATGGTTCCACCCACTGGAAAGTCTTCATAGAATACTCTTTCTCACAGACGGAAATCCAGCAACTCATGGCCACTTTTCAATACACTGCCTGGTATTCCAAGGCAAACCTTACCAATTCCTTGGGTAAACTCAAACTAATTGACTCTAATCCCAAAATGGGCAGTGACCTTGCGGAGTGTTGTCTACTCCCATTTTCTAACGGACTTGTCATTTTTCTTGCTTAGTTTCCTGAAACTTCTGTGTTATATCCGCTAGTTGTTATAAATAATGATATCTTGATTACTGCTGCGCAAGCAGTAGCTGTTGAGGTTCCCCTATCATCCACGCTTATCAGTTACCTCCCTATTGTTCTACTCACTTCTCTTGGTGGGCGGAACATAGGACCAGAGGTAAAGCTTTTACACTTTGTGTTCTTGCTAAAATTGCCTAATATTCTGCTTCAAACAGTTATAATGTCTACTTACGTAATCTTTGAGCAAAGTCTGTACTTTATTTGGTTTTGATTATACTTGATTATGATCTGCTATTTTTTCTTTCACGTTGCTGTAATATGGAAATCCCAAATAAAAATGTATTTAAAAAAAAAAAATCAATGGTTTCCTATGGGAGCCCATTGATTTGAATAGACGTCGCACCAGAAGTCGGAACATGATGATCCGACATGCGGCACGGCTTGTGTGCTGAGGATCTTGAAGGGGAACCCATCGCCAAAATGGAGAAAAAAAAAAAAAAAAAACTGGTGAGGGGTTTCCCCCCAAGACAATACCAGACCCTTTGGTCTGGTATGGATTTTAAGGGGAACCTCCACACCCAAAAAATGGTGTGGCAGGCAGCCCGGCAGCTCAGGAAAGGAGGAGGGGAAGAGTGAGCACCCCCCCCCCGACCATACCAGGCCAGATGCCCTCAACATGGGGGGTGGGTGCCATATTGATGGGGATCCCGGCCCCCAACCGATGTGAATGAGTATGGGGTACACTACACAGGTTTTTAAAGTAATTTATTAAGGCAGCTCCGGTGTCTCTTCCGATTTCTTCTCCCTCTGGGGATGCCTTCATCCTCCGGTTCTTCTCCCTCCTCTGCTGATGTCTTCTCCCCCTCTCCGGTTCTTCTCCTCTGTGCTGTCTTCTCCCCCTCTCCGGTTCTTCTCCTCTATGCTGTCTTCTCCCCCTCTCCGGTTCTTCTCCTTTCTGTGCTGTCTTCTGCCTCTGCTGGGTCTCCTCTCTCTGCTGTCTTCTCCCTCTGTTCTTCCACTGATGTCTCAACGCACTATCCCGGTGTAATGCTAGGGCCACCATGTGCTATTACTTATATAGACATGGGACGGGGGCCATCCTGTGACATCATCCAGAGGCCTCGCCCCATTGTGACATCACCTGTCCCAAAGCAACCACCCCCCACATGTTGAGCATGTGGCCTGGTATGGTCCAGGAGGGGGGGGGCTGGTATGGATCTTGGGGGGGACCCATGCCATTTTTTTTGGCGTGGGGGTTTCCCTTAAAAACCCATACCAGAATGAAGGGTCTGGTATTATCTTGGGTGGGAACCCCACTCCAGTTTTTTTTTTTTTTTTGGCACGGGGTTCCCCTTCAAGATTCTCAGCACACAAGCCGCGCCGCAAGTCAGATCATCATGATCCGACTTCTGGTGCGATTTCTATTCAAATCAATGGGCTCTCATAGGGAACCATTGATTTTGAATAGAGGCATGAGAAACATCCAGCGTTAAGCTGCGTTTAGCAGCTTTTAAACAGCGTCAGGAGTTTTTACAGCTCTTAACGCTGCGCCTCAGAATGTGCTGGTCCGGGTTTTTTTTTGCAGCTTGAAAACGCCTATGCCACTTACAGCTCCTAAAAGCCTGTGTGCATGAGGCCATAGAGTAACATGGCAAGGCGTTTTTAAGCTGCAAAAAAAAAAAAGTCTGACGCTGCTAAAAGCAGCTTTAAAAACACCCCGTGTGCATGAGGACTTAAAATGTTACCATTTTTATTACATTAATACATAAAAATCCATAAAAGCGCTTGAAAGATCTCCTAATAGACATCCATATTACACATGGTGGGAACGTTGACAAGATCCTTTACACTACAGTGGTGCTCTGGCTCCCGCTAGTGGATAATTTGTCTTTTATGTTTTTAGTAAGTATAACGCCGTTTTAACAGGGTAACATGTAATATAAAATCTATATTTAAGATTGAATTGACAACATGTAAATCTCTTACTACAATCTTCCATTGGTAGACCCCCTCTGCGGTTGGCCTTGCGCAGTCTTCGATTCGCCCCTGGGGGATGTGGGGTATTCCTCCCTTTTGTTCCATCTGGTGACAGTCCTTACAGGCTGGGTCTGAGGTGTATGAGATCCAGGGGTAATTGGGTGGGTCCTTTTTGGCCTTTTGGCACATGAACGCATATATGTTATTTAACCACTTGCCTTCCGGAATATTTTACCCCCTTCATGACCAGGCCATTTTTTTGCTATTTGGCACTGTGGTACTTTAACTGGTATAATACACGGTCATGTAACACTGTACCCAAAAAAAATGTATATCATTTTTTTCACACAAATAGAGCTTTTTTGGTGGTATTTTTTGTGATATAAATAAATTGAAAAGAAAAAAAAACATTTTTACTTTCTGCTATAAAACCTATCCAATAAAAAAAATCAAATTTGTTTATAAATTTTGGCCAAAATGTATTCTGCTGCATATTTTTGGTAACAGTTATAGCGTCTACAAACTATGGGATATATACTGGAATTGCTATTTATTTTCTTTTATACTACTAATGGTGGTGATCAAAGACTTATAACGGGACTGTGATAGTGCGGCAGGCAATCTGACACTGGGGGGATCTGACTAACTGCCACTGACATCACCAGTGACATTAAGAGAGTGATCAGTGCTAATAACTGTGTGTATTGTGTGTGCTTTTAATAAGGATCATGGTTTTTTTCTTTGCTTAGCAGGGAACAAAAAAAAAAAAAAGCAAGATCCTTTGTCAGAGAACAGAGCTCTTTATTGTTTGCGATCACAGAGCTCTGTCCCATGAATCACTGAGCTGATCAGCAGGTTCCGGATGTCATTCATTGGTCGAGACCTGCTGATCGGCCTGTGCTGTAATGAATCACAGTGCAGCCGGACCAGCAGGCATGCAGATCACATACTAGGTACGCGATCCTGCGCAGGGAGGCCGCTTTGCCGCAGCACATCTACGTTAGGTGGCCAGCAAGTGGTTAAAGTTATCTTACATGAATGTTTTTGTATCTTCATTAGTATCCTACACACATTTACTTCCTGAAGAAGCCATGTTGGCGAAACATGTAGAAGAGGTTGTGTAAAGGATCTTGTCAACTTTACCATCGTGTGTAATATGGATGTCTATTAGGAGTTCTTTCAAGCAGCTTTTTTTATGGATTGTATATATCATTGTAATAAAAATTGTAGCGTTTTACCTGCTATTATTGTTTGGTTAAACATGACTTGATAATGTCATCTGAAAATTCATTTTCAATATTTTTAAATCTATGGCCTTAATTAAAATAATCTTACAATGAAGGTCTTTGTTCAATGAGTTCCTCCTTATAAAGAGACAATTCTTTGTTTCCATCAAAATAAAAAATAAATTGTTTCTGGTGTTATCAGAAGAGGAGGCTCCGCTCCCAAATGTAGCATACAGAGGAAAGGATCCTTATTTTTAAAAAAAATTATATTTTTTTTCCATAGCCTAATGGGATTTGAAAGTTATTTACAGTTTGTATAGCAAAGAGGTACTATTTTTAAACATACACCTGAAAAAGCTTGCAGACAGTCATTGGATACCTTCTTTTGATAAAAGCTTACATTGGTCAGTAAAAATTGAATAAAAGTTATTACATTTCCCATATGGGTGTGGGAACTATTATGTGCACATTGTGTATGTTCCACTTAATATTTTTCTTGTAGCTTGTCATAACCATTTATTTTTAGGGTTCTTTCAGCATCTTAAGCCAGTATTAGACATTAGAACGCAGTTACAAAATGTGGCATCCATATGAGCGTTCTGTAGAAAGTTCATGACATAAACATGCATGATCGTTTCACCCAGGCGTTCATTATTATTATTTTTTTTTTTAAGCTAACCCACCTAGTATCAGCAAGCCAATGTACAGTATCTCACAAAAGTGAGCGCACCCCTCACATTTTTGTAAATATCTTATTATATCTTTTCATGTGACAATACTGAAGAAATGACACTTTGCTACAATGTAAATTAGTGAGTGTACAGCTTGTATAACAGTGTAAGTTTGCTGTCCCCTCAAAATAACTCAACTCACGGCCATTAATGTCTAAACTGCTGGCAACAAAAGTGAGTGCACCCCTAAGTGAAAATGTCCAAATTGGGCCCAAATTGTCAATATTTTGTGTGGCCACCATTATTTTCCAGCTCTGCCTTAACCCTCTTGGGCATGAAGTTCACCAGAGGTTCACAGGTTGCCACTGGAGTCCTCTTCCACGCCTCCATGACGACATCATGGAGATGGGGGATGTTGGAGACCTTGCGCTTTGAGAAAGTCCATGATTGGTGGACGAAACGCGTCATAATTCACGTCATTCAACTCCTTCGGGATGCCTCAGCCTCTCACCCCCACCACCCCCATGTGATTTCGGCTCCTGGACCTGTCATGTGACCGTTGCGGCCACCCCCACAGCCCTGCACGCCGGATCGGCAATATCAGCGGTCATGCTGGGCCACCCACGGATCCTCACTGGACACTCTAGTCATCCGAGCATCCACATACAGGACGTTGCCGGCGAAGATGGGTGAGCGAACATAGTGGCCGCTTTTAGCTCCAACTACTGTATACACGCACATCCACCATAGACTTTAGCTGCCCCTTGCCAGCTGCTATAAACTTCCGCCAGTGTTAACCGGCTCCTGTCAACACTCTGCCATTTACTATCATGGCTACAACCATCCCACGGCACGGGATGGGTTTTATGCCTCCCTGGTGACTGCACCGCATCAGTGCCCACCCAGGAGCCTTCTAGGTCCCCACCAGGACTCACTGACGGCAGTTCATTAATAGATGTGTAGTATGTTGAGCACAACCGACAGTCACATGCAGCCTTGACTATACTGCTTGATGGCTATTTCTTCATCAGCTTCAGTTGGGGATATGATTGACTAATGACGTCTCACCCGTCCCAGAACATGCCAATTTAATATTCCCTGTACAGGGACTTCATCAATTTAGGGCAGACGTGGTTGTTCATCAAGAGCAGTAATCATCACCCAGCAGGAGCCTCCTTCATGGGATATTAAGTTTGCTGCATCCATACACTGAGCTTGAGGGTATACCGTGACAGATTGTCATCCATACAGGACTGTGTTACCATTACGTGCTATCCCCATCAATGACTGAATGCATGATGTGTGGTGGAGTATGTGAGTGACAGCCGGCTGACCCCATCCCGTTATGTACTGACAACGTTGTCATTTTAACCTGTGTGCTTCAATGGTAAATGGTTTGTCTATGCAATTTTAATCATTGGTATTCAATAAAATTTCTCATTTACTGTATGCCCTGAGTGTCCCATATATGGGCTTCTTTGTGTAACTACACAAGTTGTTTCACCTTGCGCTCCTCCACCTTCTGTTTGAGGATACCCCACAGATGCTCAATAGGGTTTACGTCTGGAGACATGCCTGGCCGTCCATCACCTTTACCCTCAGCTTCTTTAGCAAGGCAATGGTCATCTTGGAGGTGTATTTGGGGTCGTTATCGTGTTGGAATACTGCCCAGTCTCCCAAGGGAGGGGTTCATGCTCTGCTTCAGTATGTCACAGTACGTGTTGGCATTCATGGTTCCCTCAAGTAGCTCCCCAGTGCCGGTAGCACTCATGCAGCCCCAGACCATGACACTCCCACCACCATGCTTAACTGTAGGCAAGAGACGCTTGTCTTTGTACTCTTCACCTGGTTGCTACCACACACGCTTGACACAATCTGAACCAAATAAGTTTATCTTGGTCTCATCAGACCGCAGGGCATGGTTCCAGTAATTCATGTCCTTAGTTTGCTTGTCTTCAGCAAACTGCGGGCTTTCTTGTGCATCATCTTTAGAGGAGGCTTCCTTCTGGAACGACAGCCATGCAGTCCAATTTGATGCAGTGTGTAGTGTATGGTCTAAGCACTGACAGGCTGACCCCCCACCCCTTCAACCTCTGCAGCAATGCTGGCAGCACTCGTGTGTCTATTTCCCAAAGACAACCTCTGGATATGATGCTGAGCACGTGCACTCAACTTCTTTGGTCGACCATGGCGAGGCCTGTTCTGAGTGGAACCTGTCCTATTAAACCGCTGTATGGTCTTGGCCACTGTTCTGCAGCTCAGTTTCAGGGTCTTTGTGATCTTCTTATAGCCTAGTCCATCTTTATGTAGAGCAACAATTTGTTTTTTCAGATCCTTTGCCATGAGAGTTCTTTGCCATGAGGTGCCATGTTGAACTTCCAGTGACCAGTATATGAGAGTGTGAACCAAATTTAACACACCTGCTCCTCATTCACACCTGAGACCTTGTAACACTAACGTGTCACATGACACCATTGGGGAGAAAAGGCTAATTGGGCCCAATTTGGACATTTTCACTTGAGAGGACAGCAAATTTACACTGTTATACAAGCTGTACACTCACTACTTTACATTGTAGCAAAATGTCATTTCTTCAGTGTTGTCACATGAAAAGATATAATAAAATACAAAAATGTGAGGGGTGTACTCACTTTTGTGAGATACTGTAATTGGTTGGATCAGGTGATGAACATCTGATGTGTATGGCTCGTCTTAGTGCCTGAAATGTTTACATATTTATTCAAGTTAGCTACATAAACCAGTGTGTAAAAAGTGTTTATAGGCCCTTTAAGGAAGGATTTGCTGTCTGCAGCCTTACACCTTTTCCTCTGTAGGATGGATGTTGGCTTTCAATTCAGCAGAGCCTTTGTATACACACACAGTGGATATTTTCTGTTGATTACCAGTTGTGTACACAGACTTATTGGGTTATAAGGAGAGATGGCTACTCTGACACATAAGCCATCAGGCACCTCTCATCTTGTGTGCTAAGCACTCTAATACCCTTTGTCCAGGTATGAGGAAGGTCGCGGGAGTTCACACCAGCAGCAGGTCACCTGTTATCCCTACAAAGATGTCAATAACTGGTGGATTGTCAAGGACCCATCCCGGTAACCATACAGTAATCATATTGTCACAGCTGTTTGGTCAACATGAACAAATAGAAATGTTCATAACATTCTGTTTTATCCTTTGGCAGACAGGAAATGGTTGTCAGCTCACCGCCGCGTGCTGTGCGCCACGGAGACACCATACAACTTGTGCATGGCATAACAGCTCGATTCCTCAACACGTATGTATCAAAGAGTTACCCATGTTTATTGTACATACATATAGTATTAGGCCTCATGCACACTGGACATTATAGAAACGCCAGTAGCGTTAGCTGTAGAAAGCTGTAGCTGTAGAATGAGTTTTGCAGCTTTTAGGTTTTTTTTTTTTTTTTTTTAGCAAAACTGTACTCCCACAAAAACTTATGGCTCAAAAAGGCTGATAAACACTTGTTTTCCAGACAGAAAATGCTGATAAAAGCCTGTGTGTGCATAGACACATAGGATAACATGCTGGGGAGGCTGGCTTTATATGATTTTACAGAAATGTGTGGCACATAGTTACATAGTTAGGTTGAAAAAAAGAACACCAGTCGATCTATTTCAACCTATAAAGTGGAAAGGGGAAAAAAAATCATATGATCAAAAGTCTGCCAAGCAAGATAGCCGAATTGAAAGCTTTGGTGTATGTAGAGAACTGTGATTTAATTGGTATTGCTGAATCTGGGCTTCATTCTTCCAATGACTGGGCTATTAATTGCTGAATTTTGCCTTAAAGCTGGAAGATAGTTTAATCGTAGAACAACAAATGCAGCTATGTATTTATTTAACCCGTGTAAGTATCTGAACTTTTCCTGATATCAGTCTCATGTAACCTCCTATACAGCAGCACTTAGACTTGAAGAGGCAGCAGCTATAAGTCAGCTATTCATGTGCTGGTTGTCATCATGCAGTCAAGAAGAGAGAGAAGCATACGTATAGCTGATAACTCACCAGTGTGCTGCTGCTTCTTCATGGTTCAGTTGGCAGGTTAGGGTTGTGGTATAGACTATGCTTTCCATCTGCTGCTTCAGTGAAGGTTAAGGATCTGGCAGTACTATCTGACTATTGTCTGGGTCATACGATTATTAGTATGAAATAAACAAATCCATTGGCACATAAAACCTCATTCGTATATATGTATTTCTACAGGGCATCAAGCTGCTTGTTTTAGTTCAGTTTCAAGCAGCAATAATTCAGCATATGTTACTATTCCCTGGAAACTCCCACACTAGGCTAATTATTGTAAATACAAGCTCGTTCTTGGTTGAAACATAGAAAAATTTTATATAGGTATGCAAGCTGTTAATTGACCTTTCTTTTCAGACATGACGTGGCTGCCCCTCTTTCACCATATTCCCAAGAGATCTCCTGCTACGTCGATTATAATATTTCAATGCCAGCTCAGACACTATGGAAGGTGGTAAGTGTCAGCATTTAGTCTCACTTTGTTACTTCGATGTAGGAATGGTTCCCATTAATATTATCATGTGGGTAGACCCATTTGTGGATATTGGTGCACTGATACGTGTCGGGTATATGACTGTTGACAAGGGGCGTATCATGAAACCAGTAGTCCATGTGCAAGATCAAACGTGGGCCCTACCCATGGAGGTAAATAAAAATGTGTTCTGGCGAACGGTGAGTGTGGTTTAAAGGGGGTATGGTTAATGTGATAGACTCACCCGAGACAGAGGCTTTTGGACGGGACTGAATGCTAGCCTCTTGCCTACTGACTATGTGCCCTGGCTTGTTAACGGAAACCTTTTGTTTCAGCTCCCCATGCCCCTCTTTTATATGTAAGTCACCCTGTGTCTATTAGGGGCACAGGGTGACTGAACAATTAATGGAGAACTGCTTAATGGACGCTAAGAATGTGCTTTGATCACTTCAAATGGGACAGTAATATTGATCAACAATATCTATGATACATTAATTCCCCTGTATCAGAATGATGGAACATTGTATGAGCTTTGCCTCATAGACTATTGTAAGTAGGAGCTGGACAGTCTACTGCTGGGGTCTCCTGCTATTGTCTAAATGTGTTCTGTGTTTATAATCATGATAATGTGTATTGTACCTTGTGAGTTTGAAGTCGGCAAGTCTGACCTGGAATGAGACCTCTGAGTCATCCAGGTGGCTAATTAACGTAATGCTTATAGTATATGTCGGTTTTTGTAATTATATTCCTGGCTACAGTTTGTATTGTTAGGGTAATATGATCAGGAGGGGGGGTTGCAATATAAATTCTCTGTGAGAGTTTGTATAAACAGTTCTTATTCTGGTTTACTCCAAAACTGGTATCGTGTTCCAGAGCTTAGGAAGCGGTATACTGACGAGAGCACGCAGAGTGTGGGAAGCGGTTCCTTTACAGTTAATAGTTTCAGAGATAATTACACTGTGCAGAATGCATTAATGTTAAATATGAAATGTACAGTGTCGAGTGTATGTCGGTGGGTAGTATGTGTAGTAGAGGGGTGCAGAGTGTACAGCGGTGGGTAGTATGTGCAGGGAAAGGAGAGCAGAGTGAATGGCGGTGGGTAGTATATGCAGGGAGAGGAGTGCAGTGTGTATGGCGGTGGGTAGTATGTGCAGGGAGAGGAGTGCAGAGTGTATGGCGGTATGTGCAGGAGAGGAATGAAGAGTGTATGGAGGTGGGTAGTTTGTGCAGGAGACGAGAGTGAAGTGTATGGCGGTGGGTAGTATGTGCAGGGAGAGTAGTGTGGAGTATATGGTAATGGGTAGTATATATACAGGAGAGGAGTGTGGAGTGCATGGAGGTGGGTAGTATGTGCAGGGAGAGGCGTGTAGAATGTATGGTAGTGGGTAGTGCATGGCGGTGGGTAGTATGTGCAGCGAGAGAAAAGCAGAGTGTATGGCGGTTGGTAATTAGTGCAGGGAGAGGAGTGCAGATGGTAGGAAAGTATATGGTTCTAAGTCATTGCTCCAGCACTACAGAGGCCACTGGGCAGTGGCATGCATGGAGCAACTTACGATGGCTACACGCACACAACAGCAGTACTGGCCTCCCACACCACACTGCTCTCACCCCCTCCCTGCCATCTCAATCCCCCTCCTCAAGTCTGTGCACACAAGTCCCTCCTGACATCTTACAAAACCTCGCCAACTTACCTCCCCCCACACATCTGCCTGTCACTAAATACATACAGCCCCGCTAAGTTGATACACCGCCAGCCTGGATTCTCCCTCCACCTCTCTCAGAATAAACTCCTGCAGCTGGCATCCCTCCCGGCGGGAACTCGCGCAATGAGCTCCCATCAGGCCAGCACTTGTCAGTGGCAGCTGGCAGCTCTGCCTCCACCATGTAGACCTCTTTTTACAGGCAGCATCAGAGCACACTGATTGAGAGTGCTGGGAGAAGTGGAGAGAGGAGAATCCAGGCTGGTGGTGTTTAAACTTAATGGCGCTGTATGTACTTAGTCAGCGGTCCCCAACTTTTTTGGCACCAAATTTTGCCAAGGGGTGCGGGGAATTCAGCGGCGGGTGATTTGTCAGGCGAATGGCTGGGGTTAGCATTTTAATCATCCGGACACCATGCTCAATATGGTGTCAGGATGATTGAATTACATTATTTCTTTTACTACATTGTAATATATAATGAAATCGTTCAACTCACCATACTGCAGAATCAGTGGGAACCCAAGCTTGTCATTTGCCACCGTCGCCTGCTACCAGATGCAGCGTGCTACCTGTCACGGTCACCTGCTACCAGATGCAGCGCGCCACCTGCCACGGTCACCTGCTACCAGATGCAGCGTGGCACCTGCCATGGTCACCTGCTACCAGATGCAGCGCGCCACCTGCCACCGTCACCTGCTACCCGATGCAGCGTGCCACTGTCGCCTGCTACCAGATGCAGCATGCCACCTGCCACCGTCGCCTGCTACCAGATGCAGCATGCCACTTGCCACCATCGCCTCTACCAGATGCAGCATGCCACTTGCCATCGTCGCCTGCTACCAGATGCAGCGTGCCACTTGCCACTGTCACCTGCTACCAGATGCAGCTTACCATTGTTGCCTACTACCAGATGCAGCGTGCCACTTGCCACCGTCGCCTGCTACCAGATGCAGTGTGTCCCTTGCCACCGTTGCCTGCTACCAGATGCAGTGTGTCCCTTGCCACCGTCGCCTGCTACCAGATGCAGCGTGCCACTTGCCATTGTCACCTGTCACCAGATGCAGCTTGTCAATTGCCACTGTTGTCTGCCACCAGATGCAGCGTGCCACTTGCAATTGTCACCTGCTACCAGATGCAGCGTGCCACTTGTCATTGTCGCCTGCCACCAGATGCAGCATGTCACTTGCCATTGTCGCCCGCTACCAGATGGAGCGTGCCACTTGCAATTGTCGCCTGCTACCAGATGCAGCGTGCCACTTGCAATTGTCACCTGCCACCAGATGCAGCGTGCCACTTGTCATTGTCGCCTGCCACCAGATGCAGCATGTCACTTGCCATTGTCGCCCGCTACCAGATGGAGCGTGCCACTTGCCATCGTCACCTGCTACCAGATGCAGCTTACCATTGTTGCCTACTACCAGATGCAGCGTGCCACTTGCCACCGTCGCCTGCTACCAGATGCAGTGTGTCCCTTGCCACCGTTGCCTGCTACCAGATGCAGTGTGTCCCTTGCCACCGTCGCCTGCTACCAGATGCAGCGTGCCACTTGCCATTGTCACCTGTCACCAGATGCAGCTTGTCAATTGCCACTGTTGTCTGCCACCAGATTCAGCGTGCCACTTGCAATTGTCACCTGCTACCAGATGCAGCGTGCCACTTGTCATTGTCGCCTGCCACCAGATGCAGCATGTCACTTGCCATTGTCGCCCGCTACCAGATGGAGCGTGCCACTTGCAATTGTCGCCTGCTACCAGATGCAGCGTGCCACTTGCAATTGTCACCTGCCACCAGATGCAGCGTGCCACTTGTCATTGTCGCCTGCCACCAGATGCAGCATGTCACTTGCCATTGTCGCCCGCTACCAGATGGAGCGTGCCACTTGCCATCGTCACCTGCTACCAGATGCAGCTTACCATTGTTGCCTACTACCAGATGCAGCGTGCCACTTGCCACCGTCGCCTGCTACCAGATGCAGTGTGTCCCTTGCCACCGTTGCCTGCTACCAGATGCAGTGTGTCCCTTGCCACCGTCGCCTGCTACCAGATGCAGCGTGCCACTTGCCATTGTCACCTGTCACCAGATGCAGCTTGTCAATTGCCACTGTTGTCTGCCACCAGATTCAGCGTGCCACTTGCAATTGTCACCTGCTACCAGATGCAGCGTGCCACTTGTCATTGTCGCCTGCCACCAGATGCAGCATGTCACTTGCCATTGTCGCCCGCTACCAGATGGAGCGTGCCACTTGCAATTGTCGCCTGCTACCAGATGCAGCGTGCCACTTGCAATTGTCACCTGCCACCAGATGCAGCGTGCCACTTGCTACCCATAGTTTACCACCAGATGTAGCGTGCCACTTGACTTCGTCGCCTGCTACCAGATGCAGCGTGCCACTTGCCATTGTCACCTGCTACCAGATGCAGCATGCCACTTGACATCGTCGCCTGCTACCAGATGCAGTGTGCCACTTGCCACCATTGCCTGCTACCAGATGCAACGTGTCACTTGCCACTATTGCCTGCTACCAGATGCAGCGTGTCACTTGCCACTGTTGCCTGCTACCAGATGCAGCGTGCCCCTTGCCATTGTTGCCTGCTACCAGATGCAGCTTGCCACCGTTGCCTGCTACTGGTGCCACTTACCGGAGCTTACCGGAACAGAGAGTAGTCACTACTGATTGCTGTTGTATATAGCACGACATCATCACCCAAGCTCCACCCCCTGGAGTCACTGAGCTGCCAGAACTATAAACCAAGCATTGGAAAATGCGGCTCTATCTGCCTCTGCCTGAGACCCGAAAATAAGTCCATCGATGCTCCCACCTCTTGGGCCTCTCTGATTGAAATCATGGGGCCCAGGGAAATGTTATGACCAATTTTTACTTGCTCCATGTGGGCAGTGTGTCGGGGCATAGTGGGCCTCCCTACCCTGGGGGCCTGTGTTCACCGTACACCTTGCACACATGGATGATACACCACTGCTGTTGAGACACACACACACACACACACACACACACACACACACACACACACACACACACACACACACACACAGTAAATAGTGGCGCTATACTATAACAAACTAATTGGAAACATACCAAAGGAGATAAATAGTGATATATTATCACCAAGTGAGCAAAAAAGTGAATAAAGTCCAGTGAAAACAAGTCCCCAAATTAAGAAAACATAAACATGGTCAATGAAAGTGTCCATGATGAATTGGTCTTGAGATCTCCCCACCACACCACGTGAAGATCGTGACAGTGACACCACTCCCCCATAGGGTATCAACTCACCAGAAAGGATTGCCTCACATTCTCATGCTTGGCAAATAAGGCATCAATCCCTCTAGGGTAAAATTATATTCAGCAACGATCTCCAATCTTCAGTAGTGACTCACAGACAATCCATATGATCGAAACAAAAGAAAACTCCAATAGTGCAATACCGTTTACCATGAATTTATTACCGCTGTTAACTCCGCTGTTAACTCCTCCAGAACATCACTTCCGGTTGCCGTACAGCCACGTCTGACGCATTTTGGCATTGCGACGTCATCCTGGCAACCCAGGACTTATTTTCACTGGACTTTATTAACTTTTTTGCTCACTTGGTCATAATATATCACTATTTATCTACTTTGCCATATTTCCAATTAGTTTGTTAGTTTTACTGTGTATATGTATGTGTGTGCATATGTATGTGTATATATATATATATATATATATATATATATATATATATATATATATATATATATATATATATACTGTATCTCACAAAAGTGAGTACACCCCTCACGTTTTTGTAAATATTTTATTATATCTTTTCATGGAACAACACTGAGGAAATGACACTTTGCTACAATGTAAAGTATTAAGTGTGCAGTTTGTATAACAATGTAAATTTGCTGTACAGTATAAAGTCGCAGCACTAAACTGGCATATCGTGGTCAGGGTGGACCCAGTGTGTAGTAAGCAGTCTCACCCGACCGCTGTTGACTCCGCCAGAACATCACTTCCGGTTGCAGTACAGCCACGACCGACGCGTTTTGGCATTGTGACTTCGTCCTCCCATCAGGCCAGCACTTGTCAGTGGCAGCTCTGCCTCCACCATGTAGACCTCGTTTTACAGGCAGCATCGGAGCACACTGATTGAGAGTGCTGGGAGAAGTGGAGAGTGGAGAACCCAGGCTGGTGGTGTTTAAACTTAACGGCACTGTATGTACTTAGTCAGCGGTCCCCAACTTTTTTGGCCACAAATTTTGTCAAGGGGTGCGGGGAATTCGGCGGCGGGTGATTTGTCGTGCGAATGGCTGGGGTTAGCACTTCAATCATCCGGACACCATGCTCAATATGGTGTCAGGATGATTGAATTACATTATTTCTTTTACTACATCGTAATATATAATGAAATCGTTCAACTCACCATACTGCAGAATCAGTGGGAACCCAAGCTTGTCATTTGCCACCGTCGTCTGCCACCAGATGCAGCTTGCTACCTGCCACCGTTGCCTGCTACCAGATGCAGAGTGCCACCTGCCACCGTTGCCTGCCACCGATGCAGTGCCCCACCTGCCACCGTCGCCTGCTGTCAGCTGCAGCGTGCCACTTGCCACCTTCGCCTGCTACCAGCTGCAGCGTGCCACCTGCCACCGTCGCCTGCTACCAGATGCAGTGTGGCACTTGCCAACATTGCCTGCTACCAGATGCAGAGTGCCACCTTCCACCGTTGCCTGCCACCGATGCAGTGCCCCACCTGCCACCGTCGCCTGCTGTCAGCTGCAGCGTGCCACTTGCCACCTTCGCCTGCTACCAGCTGCAGCGTGCCACCTGCCACTGTCGCCTGCTACCAGATGCAGTGTGGCACTTGCCAACATTGCCTGCTACCAGATGCAGCGTGTCACTTGCCACCGTTGCCTGCTACCAGATGCAACGTGCCCCTTACCATTGTTGCCTGCTACCAGATGCAGCCTGCCACTTACCGGAACAGAGAATAGTCACTACTGAGTGCTGTTCTATACAGCACAACATCATCACTCAAGCTACACCCCCTGGAGTCACCGAGCTGCCAGAACTATAAATCAAGCATTGGAAAATGCGGTTCTAGCTGCCTCTGCCTGAGAGCCGAAAATAAGTCCATCGATGCTCCCACCTCTTGGGCCTCTCTGATTTAAATCATGGGGCCCAGGGAAATGTTATGGACCAATTTTTACTTGCTCCATGTGGGCAGTGTGTGTCGGGGCACAGTGGGCCCCCCTACCCTGGGGGGGTTATAGTGGCGCTATAACAAACTAATTGGAAATGTGCCAAAGCAGATAAATCGTGATATATTATCACCAAGTGAGCAAAAAAGTGAATAAACTCCAGTGAAAACAAGCCCCCAAATTAAGAAAATATAAACATGTTCAATGAAAGTGTCCATGATGAATTAGTCTTGCTTGAGATCTCCCCACCACACCACGTGAAGATTGTGACAGTGACACCATTCCCCCATAGGGTATCAACTCACCAGAAAGGATTGCCTCACATTCTCATGCTTGGCAATTAAGGCATCAATCCCTAAAATAATCAGCAATGATCTCCAATCTTCAGTAGTGACTTACAGACAATCCATATGTGTGAAACAAATGAAAACTCCAATAGTGCAATACCGTTTACCATAAATTTATTAAAAACAAAATAAAAAATACTCCAAATATTGCACTCACATTATGCACAGTATAAAATCGCATATAGTACAGCGGCACTAAACTGGCATATTGTGGTCGCGGTGAACCCAGTGTGTAGTAAGCAGTCTCACCCGGCCGCTGTTGACTCCGTCAGAACATCACTCGTCTGACACGTTTTGGCATTGCGATTTCGCCCTGGCAACCCAGGACTTATTTTCACTGGACTTTATTAACTTTTTTGCTCACTTGGTCATATATCACTATTTATCTACTTTGCCATATTTCCAATTAGTTTGTTATAGCGCCACTATTTACTGTGTATGTATGTATGTGTGTGTGTGTGTATATATATATATCGATATATATATATATATATGCACACACACACACACTGTATCTCACAGAAGTGAGTACACCCCTCACATTTTTGTAAATATTTTATTATATCTTTTCATGTAACAACACTGAGGAAATGACACTTTGCTACAATGTAAAGTAGTGAGTGTGCAGTTTGTATAACAGTGTAAATTTGCTGTCCCTTCAAAATAACTCAACACACAGCCATTAATGTCTAAACCGCTGGCAACAAAAGTGTGTACACCCCTAAGTGAAGATGTCCAAATTGGGCCCAAAGTGTCAATATTTTGTGTGGCCAACATTATTTTCCATCACTGCCTTAACCCTCTTGGGCATGGAGTTCACCAGGTTGCCACTGGAGTCCTCTTCCACTCCTCCATGACTACCTCACGGAGTTGGTGGATGTTAGAGACCTTACACTCCTCCACCTTCTGTTTGAGGATGCTCAATAGGGTTTAGGTCTGGGAACATGCTTAGCCAGTCCATCACCTTTACCCTCAGCTTCTTTAGTAAGGCAGTGGTCGTCTTGGAGGTGTGTTTGGGGTCGTTATCAGGTTGAATACTGCCCTGTGGCCCAGTCTCCGAAGGAAGGGGATCATGTTCTGCCAAGTATGTCACAGTACATGTTGGCATTCATGGTGCCCTCAATGAACTGTAGCTCTCCAGTGCTGACAGCACTCATGCAGCCCCAGACCATGACACTCCCACCACCATGCTTGACTGTAGGCAAGACGCACTTGTCTTTGTACTCCTCACCTGGTTGCCACCACACATGCTTGACACCATCTGAACCAAATAAGTTTATCTTGGTCTCATCAGACCTCAGGGCATAGTTCCAGTAATACATGTCCTTAGTCTCCTTGTCTTTAGCAAACTGTTTGCAGACTTTCTTGTGCATCGTCTTTAGAAGAGGTTTCCTTCTGGGATGACAGCCATGCAGACCAATTTGATGCAGTGTGCGGTGTATGGTCTGAGCACTGACAGGCTGACCTCCCCACCCGCTCAACCCCTGCAGCAATGCTGGTAGCACTCATACGTCTATTTCCCAAAGACAACCTCTGGATATGACACTGAGCACGTGCATTCATCTCCTTTAGTCGACCATGGTGAGGCCTGTTCTGAGTGGAACCTGTCCTGTTAAACTGCTATATGGTCTTGGCCACTGTGCTGCAGCTTAGTTTCAAGGTCTTGGCAATCTTCTTATAGCCTAGGCCATCTTTATGCAGGAAAACAATTCAGATCCTCAGAGAGTTCTTTGCCATGAGATGCCATGTTGAACTTCTAGTGATCAGTATGAGAGAGTGAGAGCGATAACACCAAATTTAACACACCTGCTCCCCATTCACACCTGAGACTTTGTAACACTAACAAGTCACATAACACCGGGGAGGGAAGATGGCTAATTGGGCCCAATTTGGACATTTTCACTTAGGGGTATACTCACTTTTGTTGCCAGCGGTTTAGACATTAATGGCTGTGTGTTGAGTTATTTTGAGGGGACAGCAAATTTACACTGTTATACAAGCTGTACACTCACTACTTTACAACTTTACATTGTAGCAAAGTGTCAATTCTTCAATGTCGTCACATGAAAAGCTATAATAAAATATTTACAAAAATGTGAGGGGTGTACTCACTTTTGTTAGATACTGTGTATATGTATATATATGTATGTGTATATATAAAATATGTGTGTGTTTATATGTTTCTACTTCGGTAAATGTGTTGATATCTATTTTATTCAAAGCAGTGGCTACATGCACATTTTCATTTTTTATTGCATATACTTTGGCGCAGTGGTGGGATCAGTAGTATAGGTGGGCTTTGCTTTTAGATCCTGTGGTTTGATATGACGATTAAGTTGATTGTTTATCCCGTCTTTGTTACTGAATATCTCTTTATTGCTTACAGGAGATTGTAAACAGGGAATCTGACAAGGACACATGGAAAAACATCTTGTCTGAAGTCAGACTTGTTCATGTGAATACAACTGCAACATTGAAGGTATGAAAATAGAAATTCATTAGAAATGATGAAGTTGGATCTGCAGTGAATATCATGAAGTAAAGCAGCATGAGCCGAGAATTAAGTGTACTTTTGGAGAACCGGCCATTTGGGAATTTGTGTGTTTGTGCCCATAGAAGAGAGACAGTGAGAACTGCTGGCACAGCCTCTAGGGAATGGGGAACCATAATAGTCAATTGGAAAAATCTTGTTCAGTGAGTCTTTCCCCTGATCAAGCTCAGGAGGGGGTGGTGATGAAGACCTACAGACATGCACACATTCTCTAATCTGACTGTAAGTAACCAAGCAGAACAAAGGGTTTCCTTGCCTGCACAAAGCTTGCCCAAGGAGGGGGAAGATATCTCAGGGAGATCTCTGCTCAGCATTGGCACAATCTGTGCATCAGTAAGTCTGGCTGCAGTATTCTATGTCACTTCCTCTCTCCCCTCCTGTGCTTGAATACCACACCACTGGAGAGAGAGATCCCCCCTGTGTCCCCTTACTGGTGGTGTATTAGAGCCTAATTGGCTCACCTTTATAGCAATTTACACTCTGCAAGCCCTTTCACATTGCTGAGCTTAATTACGTGGTATCAGTTTTTGAAAAATACATATTGCATTTTTAATGCGTTCTTAATGCGCTTTCTGATTTTTTTCTTTTAAAAATGCAGCATTGCGGACTTTTCATAACGCAGTGTATGTGAACGGTTACATAGGCAAAAGTGCACCAGTGTGAAAGGGGTCTTAGTCTCATTCCTGCTTTACAGAAAAATTTAGAAATTAATACAAAGATTTCAGGTTATAATACAGTAGTTGTTAAAATTTTAAATATATGTGCTGATATTTGAATAAACACATAACTTTTTTTTTTTCATTTGCATAGATTTTGGCTTAGTGATATACCTGTGACCTGGAAACTCTATTAAATCTGGCAGTATAAAGCTAGTGAAAGCATCTGCCAAATTCTCATCTGTTAAGCAATGACCAAATCTCATATGACCCGCCCCTCCCTGCTCTTCTCAGCTTCTTATTGACAACATAGTGTGATTGGCGGTCTCTCTGGTCATCAGGGAGCAATACAGTATATGTTTAAATGTAAAAAATAGGTAAAAAGCAGAAAAAAATCAAGTAAAATTCTTACTTGCGTTTTTCATTTCCATAAATACTTTTGCATTCACTTGGGGGGGGGGGGAGTGTTTTTTTTTTTTTTTTTTTTTTGAAGCTTGTGATTAGAGCCAGAGGCTCTAATAGGCTTAAAAAAAGGGTCGCAGAGCCCACCCAGTTGTGTGACGATAGCGAATGCATATCACACTAAATCTCCTCCCTGCCAATCAGGAAGCGGGTTGTGAGATCCGTATCCCAATTGGCCAAAACGTCAGGCAATCCTATTGGACGCCTAGCCCCTGGAAGAGGAGAGGCATAGAGCAAGCCACTCGAGGGGAGGACACCTGCCACGCTGGAGGGACACCTTGATGGGGTAAGTGACGGGAGGGGGGGTTGGTTACTTGCTTCTTCCCCCAAAAAAGAAACACTTACCAGCCACCACTGATGGGAATGCCGCCTCTGCCTCCTGGCATTTCGATCCTCTTAAAGGGCCAGGAAGTGCCGGTGGGAAGAGGTTAATCTCTCCATTAAAAAAATGCTGCCCCCTTTAAAGTCATGAGAAAAACATGGGAGTTGCTATTGTTAAATTTTATTCTGAAAAAGCTAGTTGCCTGTCTGTGTCTGGCTTCCATACTGACTCACAAAAGCTGAACAATTGTGCAGCAAAAAGTCAGAAATCTAAACTTTTCCCAGGCCAGTGACTCAAATTATTCTGTAGCCAGGCAACTAAGCTAAGGCAGCCAGCATTTTTCACTCATGACATTTTTTTTTAAAATACTGAATGATTGTTGGAATCTAAGGATTTCGGCAGATACTGTGTTTTCCCTTTTGCCTTTGAACTCTCATCCTGTGAATTCTCTTCCAGCTTAGTGGGTCAGCTCTACCGGACTGGGGCTTCCGGCAGCTGGAGGTGGTTGGAGACAAGGTAGCTAAGGGCTATCACCAGAGCCTGGTCTGGAATGTGGAGGAGCACCGCTATGGCAAGAGTACGTCCTTGTTCTGTATAATAATGATGTCTTTTTGTGACATTTATTCTCTGCTTTCACTTAATTTGCTGAGGCTTCTCAATCTTGATCTTTGCAGGCCGTGAGCAGTCTGAGCGAGAGCAGGAATTGCACACTTCTCCGCAAATGGATGTTGGGAGGAATCTCAGTTTTATGGCTCGGTTTTGGGAACTCCAGGTAACTCTCTATTTTCTTAATGGACCATGAGCCCTTGCAGTGAATTGTGAACTCATAACAGGAGCTCAGGTGGAAATTTCCCTATGCTAAACTGAAGAAGTAAACAGCAGTTCGTCTGATGACAGAGCTGGTGTAGAGTTCTGAAATGTTACTGTATTTTTGTAAAAAAAAAACAAAATAATTTAAGTGGAGGAGGTAACATGCTGGTGATACAGCCAGGGGTGTCAAACTGGCAGCCCTCCAGCTGGTGCGGAACTACAAGTCCCATCATGCCTCTGCCTGAGGAAGTCATGTTTGTAACTGTCAGCCTTGCAATGCCTCATGGGACTTGTAGTTTTGCAACAGCTGGAGGGCCGCCAGTTTGACACGATACCACATATGATATGTTCATGGCACCACCCATGATTTATCACTACAGCATTCGGAAAGAAAATGTTGAATACCTTCTGGAGTGCACCATTTTCCTATATTCCAATGCAAAAAGAAGTTCAGATAATCCAATACTACAACTCCTCTGTGTATCTGTGCTGTAGAATACCCTTCCATTCACTATTAAATGTTTGAACTGTGTATATCTAGATAGAATAGGGTTCATTATTCTATGAAAAGTAAACCGGAACATCTTGCTAAAATTGGGGACCTAAATGTTGAGTGCTGGGCTCTGGTGACCTTAAAGTGTATGTAAAATCTAAGAATATACTTCTCTTTTTTGTGTAGCATATCACTGAAAGTGTTTTATCATATATGTTCAATAAAAAAAAAAAAAAAGACTTCACGTTTGGCACATCGAACATTGTTCATTTATTTTTTGAACGTTTTTGTTATATTCTCCGGCACTGCATAATTTTACGATATTAAAGAAATACCTCTTGATCCTGCAAAAAGTCTGCCTTTCTGTGGACTACAGAGCACCCCCCCCCCCTTTCTTGCTAATGTTGTTAAATAGGTTGGAAAAAAAGAAAAGATCTCAAGCAAAGAAAAAAATCGAAAACCTCTATATACACAATATTCTATAGTTACATAGTTAGGTTGAAAAAAGACACAAGTCCATCTAGTTCAACCAATAAAAGGGAAAAAAATATACAATCCCATATACACAATCCTATACCCACAGTTGGGCAAAAACCCCAGCAAAGCATGATCCAAATTGCTACAGCAGGGGAAAAAATCCTTCCTGATCCCCCGAGAGGCAATCTCATATTCCCTGGATCAACTTTACCTATAACTGTTAGTATCCAGATTTGTTATACCCACAGTTGATCCAGAAGAAGACAGAAGAAAACCTGTGAAGCATGTTCCAAGGTTATCTGTTATTCCCTGGATCAGCAGTCTCTGGTGTTATTACCTATAAATGTTAATATGCAGTTATATTTTGTGCATTTAGGAATGCATCCAGCTTTTTTTTTAAGCAATCTACTGAGATGGCCAGAACCAGCTCTTCAGGGAGTCTATTTCACATTTTCACTTACTGTGAAAGAGCCATGAAATCTGTTTTCCTCCAGGCATACAGAGTGCCCCCTTGTCCTCTGCAATGACTTGAATGTGAATACCTCTACACCAAGTTCACTATATGGACCTCTTATATATTTGTACATGTTGATTATATCCCCCTCTCAATCGCCTCTTAGAGAGACTAAATTCAGTTCAGCAGTTCCTCATAGCTGAGCTCCTCCATACCTCTTATCACTTTCTCTGCACTTTCTCCAGTTCCCCAATATCCTTTTTGCGAACTTGTGCCCAAAACAGAACTGCATATTTCATGAGGTCTTAGGGTCAATTCACACCAGAACGCGGTGCAGCAAACTTGTGTTCTTTGTGCATTTCCTGCGCCATGTTCAAAATGCACTGCAGTTGTGATCTGCAGTGGGTGTCAATATTAACCTCCCTGGCGGTATGATTATTTGAGATTTTTGGTGCTGAAAGTGGTACAATTATTTTGCATGGAAATTTGGCATTTTATATTGTAGGCCTGTAATTCTTAGGAATAACTCAAATCTGTCCAAACAAGAGTCTAGTAGACATCCCGGGTATGATAAAGTTTGGAACATGAAATCATAAATTATAATATAATAAATAACTATAAATAATTATCAGAAATAATAACGTAATAGTAATAAAATGTATTCAATAATGTAATCAAACCAAAAACACTGAACTTGCTCAGTTGCAGAATTGTCGCTGTCGTCACTTTCAGTTTCTGATGATAAATTTCCCCAAAAATCAGTATCACTCAATTCTGCAAATCATTCTTATTTACTATTGGTATTTTCTAGCTGATAAAAAAACACTTTTGACGTAAAGGGACACTTTTTGGTTGCTATAGACATTCTCATGTTTCCAGACAGAAAGAATGACATATATAATATAAAAGTGCATGCAGGGCTCTGGGCAAACCACTAGGGACAAAGGGGATGTGAAATTATTTCATACAGCAATGTAATCTGTAAGATTACAGTGTACTGTGTGTTTCACTATTTGAATTTCCCGTCGGTCTCCATCCCCGTGCGACGCTCGCAGGGAACAGAGCACAGCACACAGAGGCATCGGGCGGAGGGACAGACACGCTGACACTGCGGGGGACATCGCTGGATCCAGGGGACAAGGTGAGTAACCAAGCCTGGATCCAGCAATGCAATCCCGAGTGTGGCTCAGGGTTACTGCTAATGGTACTGAAATTCCACCCCAAGCCACACTCGGGATTACTGCCAGGGAGGTTAAGGTAATGACACCTCAGACACAGGTCGCAAACACTATGCATTTGCCAAAAACGGATCGCATGGTACAGAAGTACCATGCAATCTGGTTGCAGTGCGATTTCAGCCCACTCAAAATGAACGGGCTGAAATCACACCAAACTACATGTCAATTGTACAGGAACTCACAGCACATTCCTGTGCGACTCCCGGCGTGAATGATTTCTACAGGGGCAAAAGTGTGTCTATCTCTGGAGTCCATAACTCTCTTAATACAAAAAAAGATTTTCTCGCTTTAGAAATTGCAGCAAGCTTGGCTTTACATGCTATGATTAAGTCTATAATCTACCAGAACACCCAGATCCTTCACCATCGACTCCCCCAGCTGTTCTCTTCCTAGTATGCATGATGCATGCATGTTTTTAGCCTCCAAGTGCATAACTGTACATTTATCAACATTAAACCTCATTTGCCACAGTTTCTCGATTAAATAGTACCCTGAGGTCGGCTTGTAAGTTGGAGACATCCCTTAAGGACTTTATTCCGCTACATAGTTTGGTGTCGTGTTAAAACTGAAGTTGTATTTTTAATACCAAATTCTATATAATTTATTACTAGGTTAAAAAGTTAGGGTCCCAACACTGAACCTTACAGTACACCACTAAAACCTCTTGTTTTCTATCCATTTACAAGTTGAAGATGGAGATATGAGGGGGTGGAAGGTGGAGGTCTACTCTTTTCAATCTTATTTTATTAAGTTTTTCAGATATATAAAATAGAAGTCACATTTATAATACAGAAAAGTTGCATGGGTAAAGATAATTTACAAGTGTTTGGAGTACATTGTACATCTATTGTGAGCCAGGGGTGTATGTTCCCAAACGAATATATATAAAAATTACTTGCATAAGTATTTAGTAGAGTCTAATGTTATAACTAGAGTTCTAACTAGAGAGTGGGAGGTGTTCATACTTCTGTCCTAGGGTGATAATGCTGTTCCTCCATAGTTAGTGTGGTGAGTGTTGTTACCGTAGGACATGAAGTTACTGGCAGGATCACCAAATGAAAATAAGGGGGAACAAAGCATGAAAAATGCAGCCACCACATCAACAGACTGATAAGTTGCAATATATTAAAGTGATTCTAAAGGCAGAAGGTTTTTATCTTAATGCGTCTATGCATTAAGGTAAAATCTTCTGTGTGCAGCTCCCCCTTATACTTGCCTGATCCTGATTTTGATCCTCTTCTCACTGGATAAAGAGGCAGGAGCTATTCGCACCTGTTACTGTCAATCACAGCCTGTGAAGGCGGGGCAGAGCCATACTGTGATTGTCAATTGACACACACAGCGCAGCTCAGTAGTGAGCCAGCGTGAGTGCCCCCATAGCAAGCAGCTTGCTATGGGGGCACTCGGAAGTGGGGAGGAGCCAGGAGCGCCAGCAGTGGACCCCAGAAGAGGAGGACCAGGGCCGCTCTGTTTACAGAGCATGTACGGGTAACATGTTGTGTTTTCAATAATAATAATAAAGGTACCTGTTTAGAAGGGAGGTGGAAAAGCTGTAAATGGTGGTGTCACCCTTTTTTTTTTTGGTCAGAGTGAATGTGAATTACAAGACTTACTGAACCAAATTACAAATTGTTTGACCAGTAAATAGTTTGCAAGAAAGTAGTGTATTGAGTTCTTTAGCTGGAATTCTGTGTTTAAAATATATTAAAGCAAACTTGTTGTGAAAGATATACAGGGGACTGCCATCGTGGGACCCCTTGAGAATTATAGTTGCCATAATGACCTTTCAGCTTCAGTACTTTAAGGAGGTGCCCTCTGACCCCTTAAATCACAGCCGTGACATAGGGGACAGGGTCTCTTTAAATTACTAGCTCAATACAAGGCGATAAGAGAGTTGAAGTAAATTCAGTTTGTATCTGCATGCTTCCATGATGGTTATACTGAACATGCCGTGATCTTCTGTCTCTCCAGTGCAAGATACTGACTATGAGGAGTGAAAGTCCTGAACATAAGTACAGTTCATCGCCCCTAGACTGGGTATCCCTGGACACCAGCATCGCTTACTGGCTTCACCCAAAGACCACTGTGAGTGCTGCACTGGTGCATGGTGAAACTAATGCAGAGAAAAATGGTACATGCTGTCATCTGCCTTCTGCGGTCTGTACTTGTGTAACAAAACAATGCAGTAATTAATGCATTACTAATTATTTTAATATTATATTACTAAGTGATCTAATTAGTAATACAGAGTCGCCAGCCAGAGACAGACTTGCATCAGATGACCTATTCTTTTTAATATACAGGCACAAAGAAACAATAATGGAGAGATACGTGTCATAATATCTTATTCCTCTAGTTCCTCTGCACTTGCCTTTGGCAGATGGAGTGCATACATAGCCCCAATTGCACATTACACATGGAGCACCAGCTTGTAAAAAATATGGCCCCCATTTTCCAATCTGTCACAGCACCCTCATCTCCCAAGTTGTCACAGCAAGTACAGTTGGTTGTAGCCCTATGTAATAGGACTGTTCTTTGGCTAGAGGTTGGCATGTCTGTTCAGACCTATAGCCCAGAAGAAGGTGATTGCTCATGGATTGCTACGCGTTAGTTATTACAAAAAAAATGATGCTTTTTTATGGGTTACCTGAGCATGACCCCAGACTACACCTAGGTAACAAATGATTGCTCACAGCAAAATGCTAATGTGCAAAAATAGGTACTTCAGTTATGGAAGTACAATGGTTTTAACCAGCCTCAATGC
This sequence comes from Glandirana rugosa, assembly GCA_018402905.1. NCBI lineage: Eukaryota > Metazoa > Chordata > Amphibia > Anura > Ranidae > Glandirana > Glandirana rugosa. The sequence continues at coordinate 1,976,174 of BLSH010192076.1, read as the reverse complement.
CATTTATTTAGCAGGTAGGCTGGTATCTATTATAAACTCGTCTTTCTTAGGGCACAGAGGAGTTAATATTCAAGACTACTTAGGTTATGCTGCCACCTTCAGGTGAATGGATGCTGGCCAAAAATAGGCAGGAATCCCTTGCCAAGCAATAACCCATCTTAGATCAGCTAACCCTCAGTTTTTAGATTCTTGGGTGATGTGCCTCTCTGAGGATCTTTTTTGTGGGCTCTGGTTCCCATAACTCCTGGTACCCCTGGTGGGACTTTATCTGGATTGGTCATACAGGAGTGGTGATGGCCCTTAACGTGTTACTAAACCCACAACAGTAAAATCAGTCTGTATATACAGTAAAGCATGCTTGTTATACTCATTGTGGAACTTAAGGGTTTAATCCTCCCCATTGTGTAAAAAGGCTGTTTGATCCTGACTCCTCTGATCCTGACTCCTCTGATCCTCCCTTTCTTCCAAAGTCCCCAAACCATCTCAGGATAGCACAGAGGCTAGGGCACAAGCTGCACATGCTCAGTTTGGTGTGTATTGCTAGAGAGTTTTTTTTTTTTTCTTGGGAGGATGCATGTGATCAGCACAGGGCCAATCAGCACTGTCCAGACAGAGGGTCGGGTGTCTTGCAGTCTCATAGCACAGTCAGAAAACTCCTCCTACAAGCTTTAACCAGTGCTTGGCTGGACAGAGATAGAAGTCACAAGATTGCTCTAACTGCTGATGAGAAAAGGTATTTAGCAGTTTACTAAAATAATTGCACTTCCATATTCTGTGTACTGTGGGAGAACAGATATTTTGGATGCAGGGTCCTGGGTTTAGTAACACTTTAATGTTTGCTGGTCGATGCTGGATCTTGTGGGCATTGATCTCCAAAGAAACAGTGTACCCAGTGATCTTACTGGCAGGTTGCTATACAGATTTAGGGCAATGCTTCCCCTGGAGGGGATCTAAGCTCAGGTCCGGGTCCTTAAGGTGCCATTTACACAAGTCCTGGGCACAGCACACGTGCGTTTGAAGCTCCCTGAGCCTTTACAACATGTGGATCCTGTCGCACCGCACCAGGCTTCAGTCTGCTCAGGACCATTCTGCCTCCAGTCCTGCACAGCAGCATTTTCAGCTTCCTCAACGCCTGGGGATGACTGCTGCATAGGTGTACTGGCTTAAGCCGACACTCCTCTCAGCTGGGTGGCTGCTTCCCTCAGGGTTCACAGTCCTTTTCAGCTAGTACTTGGCTGCTCCAATTATCTCAGCACAGGCCTGTAGATAATACTCAAGCTGACTGAAAACAATATGCACCCTGTGAAGTTTACAGCTAGTGATATGATTTTAACTAACTTTAAGTAGGTGATTGGATCCTAATTTGTGGCAAGGATTAAAGCAGAACTCCAGCCACACTTTTCTCCATTTTGTGGGAAGATTCAGATTTTCATCAGATTTTTACTCCTGTCATTGTCACATATTGAAGACATTTTCCTGTGCTGTCCTATTTGCACAACAGTAAGTTTATGGTTATCTCCCCAAAATGAGGGGAAATCTAACAAAAAAACAACAAAAAAGTGACCTAGTTGGAAATTTCCACTTGCTTTCTGTCATTTCACTGATGTTGGAAGTAAAGAATATTGCATACAAGGACACAGAAAGCAATAAAAACACAGAGGTAACACTCTCAGTTCTACCCAAGATGGAAAATAGTGGTGGTTGGATGATTTTAACTGCAGGTCTATTACAAAGCATTACAGAACTTTTAGAGTGAAATGTCAATTTATAAAACTGTCATTCTTCTTTGCTAAAAGTGTTAGATATCTATGTAATTGTCTTGTGACTGGTTTTAGGCTCAGATTCAGCTCTTGGGTAATCCCATCATCTGGTATTCTGCAAACATTGGCGCCATACTGTACACAGCTCTATTCCTTTTTTATTTGCTGCGGCAGAGAAGAGCGATTTATGACATTCCCCAAGGTAAGGTTATAAGCCTACTAATGCAGAGTATGATTTAACTTGGACTGCAGAGACATAGGTAGCAAAATAAAGTTCTACATCCTCCCAACTGCTGCAGACTAGCTGTCTTTAATAATGGGTGCACATAAACAGAAGTGTGAATGGGAACACATAATCCTAATCAAAAATGCCAGTCTGTTTACCATATATCTAGAGAAGTATGTGACTTGATGACAGCAAGTAATGTGACAGTTCAAGCCTTGTGTGTCCTGATTGGTCTGTTTAGGAATTAAGGTGATGTCATTTTATGTATAGTGCATCTGGAAAGTATTCACAGTGCTTCACATTTTATTTTAGAGCCTTATTCCAAAATTGATTAAATGCATTATTTTCCTCAAAATTAGACAAACAATACTCTATAATGACAACTTAAAAGAAGTTTGTTTGCAATTTTTGCACATTTATTAAAAATAAAAAACAGAAAAATCACGTATAAATAAGTATTCGCAGCCTTTGCTCAAAATTGAGCTCAGGTGCATCCTAGTTTCCTCTGATCATCCTTGAGATGTTTCTACAACCTTGATTGGAGTCCACCTGTGGTAAATTCAGTTGATTGGACATGATTTGGAAAGGCACACCCCTTTCTATATAAGGTCCCACAGTTAACAGTGCATGTGAGAGCACAAACCAAGCCATGAGGTCAAAGGAATTGTCTGTAGACCTCTGAGACAGGATTGTATTGAGGCACAAATCTGGGGAAGGGTTCAGAAAAATTCTGCAGCATTGAAGGTCCCAAAGAGCACAGTGGCCTCCATCATCCATACATGGACAAATTTTGAAGCCACCAGGACTCTTCCAAGAGCTGGCCGCCCCGCTAAACTGAGCGATCGGGGGAGAAGGGCCTTAGTCAAGGAGGTGACCAAGAACCCAATGGTCACTCTGACAGAGCTCCAGTATTTCTTTGTGGAGAGAGGAGAACCTTCCAGAAGAACAACCATCTCTGCAGCACTCCACCAATCAGGTCTGTATGGTACAGAGGCCAGGTGGAAGCCACTCCTCAGTAAAAGGCACATGACAGCCCGCCTGGAGTTTGCCAAAAGGCACCTGAAGGACTAAAATTCTCTGGTCTGATGAAACAAAGATGGAATTCTTTGGCCTGAATGGCAAGAGTCATGTCTGGAGGAAACCAGGCACCGCTCATCACCTGGGCAATACCATCCCTACAGTGAAGCATGGTGGTGGCAGCATCATGCTGTGGGGATGTTTTTCAGCGGCAAGAACTGATAGACTAGTCACAATGGAGGAAGAGATGAATGCTGCAATGTACAAAGACATCCTTGATGAAAACCTGCTCCAGAGCACTCTGGACCTCAGACTGGGGCGAAGGTTCATCTTCCAACAGGACAACGACCCTAAGCACACAGCCAAGATAACAAAGGAGTGGAGAAATTGGACGATTCTGTGAATGCCCTTGAGTGGCCCAGCCAGAGCCCAGACTGAACCTGATTGAATATCTCTGGAGAGATCTGCAAATGGCTGTGCACCAACGCTCCCTATTCAACCTGATGTAGCTTGAGAAGTCCTTCAAAGAAGAATGGGAGAAACTGCCTAAAAATAGATGTGCCAAGCTTGTAAAATAATACTCAAAAAGACTTGAGGCTGTAATTGGTGACAAAGGTGCTTCAACAAAGTATTTAGCAAAGGCCGTGAATACTTATGTACATGGCATTTTATCTTTCGTTCATTGACAGACACAGCGTTCCATTTTTCTTAACAAGTGGGTTATATTGCCCTCTACAGGAGTAGGACTAGGCAGAAAAGAAAAAATAATTGACCCCGCCTATGGGCAGTCCTAGGTGATATACACCCCCTCTCTGCTATAGGCCTTCAGTTTTTTTCTGCCTAGTCAGTAGTAAGGATGCAGCTCCCTGCTGGACACTCTAGTCCTGGCAAAATTTTTTTGTTTGCTATTTTCGCCTTCTGGGGGGGCCCGGGGCGGGTGGCAGAAGCCACCGCCTCCTGTTTCTAATAGTCCAGCCTCTGTTCCGCGGCTCCGGACGGTCTGGTCCGCTCTCAGCCGGCGCCCAAAAATTTGGGCCGCGGCTTTTGCGGCCTACTAGGCTGCACCCTGCTAGGGGCGGCTTTAGGCCTAATAGACCTCACGGCCGCCTTCTGGCGGAGGGGCGACCCCCTTCTGAGGAGTCCTTTGGGTGAGCTCCCCGCCTCAGTGGCATTCCCTGCGCGGGGCCTCAGTGGCATTCCCTGCGCGGGGCCTCAGTGGCATTCCCTGCGCGGGGCCTCAGTGGCATTCCCTGCGCGGGGCCTCAGTTGTGTTTCCGCTACGGGACCTCAGTGACGTCCCCTGTGAGGGACTTCTGTTGCGTCCCCTGTGTGGAACCTTCAGCTGTGTCCCCTGTGCGGGACTTCTGTGGTGTGCCCTGGGTGGGGCCTCAGCCAGTGCTCCCTGTGAGGGGCTTTCTTTGGTGGGACTTCGATAGGCGTCCCCTGTGGCTGATGCCCCCTGTGAGGGGCCTCAGCCTGTGCCCCGTGAGGGTCCTCGGGGACGCCCCCTTTGTGGGGGCCTGACCCAGAGAGGGGCCTCGGCCTGTGTCCCCTGTTCAGGGGCATCGGCGGCGTCCCCTGTGCGGGGCCTAGACCAGTGTGGGGGCTCCCTGTCCGGTCACATAGTGAGGATGTTTCCTCCACGACTAAAGTGGTGGATGGGGCCATCTGGCACGGCGAAAGCATTCCCTTCTCCCTCCTATCTTGCAACATTTGCCCAGGAAGAATGGGAGGGTTCACAGCGCCCCTTTGTGATCCAAAGGAGGATCGTGGTGGGGTACTCCTTGGGGGGGGGGTGTCTCCTTAGGACATGGACTGTTTCCACCAGTGGTGGATTCCCCTGTCTCTTAACGCCATGAGACAACCATGATGCCGGTAGGGAAATCTCCGGTTTTACAGATCCGGCGGACATGTCTGGAGCTGAATTCCCCTGCCTGTGCTGATTGGTGGATCTGTTGATCTAGGGACACGCAGTTGGTCTGCTATGTCTCTTGACCGCAGTCCCCCTGGTTACTGAGCTCTCTGTTTCCACAGTGGTGCTTTGACCTGTATGTGGCCTGGGCGTTGGTCTGTGGACTGTCCATTGTCGTTTCGGGGCAACCCTGGATGACATTGTTGTGTGTCTCACGAAGGGGGAAGGTACATCTCTTCCTCAGTCTGAAATAGAAAAGGAGCTCCCTCGCAGACACGGTCCTCTTTTCGAGGCACACAGTTCTTTCATTCTTCAGGGTCCACTGTCAGGGTTTCGAAACCTGTCAAACCCTACTCGGGAGGTTCCAGACGGACCTGGTCTGGCAAGCCGAGAGCGAGTTTTTATGACCCACGGACAAGGCCTCTTCAGCTCGAGGGTGCGCCCTCTTTCGTATCTGGAATGAGAGGATCGTCTTGATCTTGTTCAGATACTAGATAGTGTTATGGCCTTGTTCCCCAAAATGGGGGTTTTTTTTCCCTCCCATTAGGCGTCTGTTACCGGACCGTTTGCAGTTCTCCTCGTGAAGCTGTACAAGTCCCGTTTCTTCGGGGTGTACTTGTCCCGGTTCCTGTCGGAACGTTTTTTTCTTCAATCCTGTTCACGGTCAAAAGATGGAGGGCATGGTGCGGTGGATCTGGACATCAAGGCTCTGACCTGCCTTTGTGGGCACGGCAGCTCAGAATGGAGTCCATCTGCACGGTGATAGCGTCCCTTACTCTTGGGGACTTTTCTGGCTTTATTCAATATCTCGAATGTCTGCTTTCGCATTCCACTATGTGCCCGACCTCAGCACTCCCTCCATTTGCTGTGGGAGGAGAGCATTACAGGCTTGTGGTGTTGCCTTTTGGTCTCTCCATCATTCCCCTGGTTATGTCAGCGAGGGTTGCAGTCCTGGGCTACCTGGTCGATCTTTTTCTGCAAGCAGAGTCCTCGACTGCCCCGTGGGGCGACGTAGCTCATATACTGTCCTTGACAGAACCCAGTTAGCTTCTATGCTACCTGGAGACCTCTCTGTGTCTTTCCGGAACACTGGGTTATCTGGGCCTGATTCGGACCCCAGTTCTGGCCGGAGTGTTTTTGATATCTGGAAAAAGCTCCAATAGTTGCTTGCCGCATTTCGTCTACTGTGTCGGGCAGGGGTAGCTCCTTGCGGACCTGCATGTGGTTGTTGGGTCTAATGGTATCTGCTTTTGAGGCGTTTACATTGCACAGTTCCATGCAGGCTCCCTTTTAAGGGAGTTCCTGGCGTAATGGGACTACTGCCGAGGTCTTTGGGTGATTGGATAGGCTGGATCAGGAACCCAGGGGTTTCCTGGTGTGGTGGCTTCGTTCTTCGACAGAGCAAATCCTTTTCTCTTTGTATGGATGGAGAGGGCTCAGACTTTGTCTGGATCGTGGGAAGATCAATTTCGGGGTTTCCCGGTGCAGACCTCTCCTACGTACGTTTCCTGGGATTGAAATACTGGCAGGCGGATACCTCAGGGGGCTAGTATGGGACCACTGGTGGGTTCTCCACTGAGCTGTGTTTCCTCGGATAGGTTTTCGGTGGGCACCTTGTGCGTACCGGCTCAACAGAAAGGGAACGAGAGCTTGGGCTCGGTCACAGGATCTTCTGGTGGGCTTTTCCCATGTTCTGGTGGTCTGTGGGTCGGTATCATTTGGTCTAGGCTTCTTCTCTTCACCAGCTTCGGCTGTGACTTTTGCACAGGATCATGGCCGCAGGGATTCCAGTTACTCTGTTGTTTCCGGATGATACTGTCGGTCTGGGTAAGCTGACCTGGTATGCCTGGTCATTTATGTTCCTTGGGGACTACCTTTCAAGGAGGATCTGCGGTCCCTAGGGCCGTTCTTCCGTCTTGCTTACATTCAGTGGTTTTATTTTGATGACCTGCCTGTGATTGCTAGGTGTTGTTGTTCTGGCACTGCTGAAGACTGAGGAGTCTCCTCTAGGGAAAGCTACCACCGGATGTGACTTTCGTCCTTCTCGGTGGTTCCAATTCTGTCCTTCCTCCACAGGGGATTGAGCAGACATGGGCTTTGCCCTAAAAAATGACATATATTTTCTACCTCTGCCTCTCTTCTGCCCCCTCCCTCTCTCACATGTGGATTTTTTTTCATCTTTTATCCTAGGCGAAAATGAAGTTCACCCAATCCCCCCCCCCCTCCCATTCTGCTCATGAACGGATGTACTGAGGGGCTTCTGGTCCTGGCAGAGACCTGTGAAAAACTCCCATGCATGTGCATAGCTGTGCCTCAGGACACAAAGGCCAGGCAGAGCTATTTGGAACAGCAGCAGGTTCCAAACCAACGTGTCCGTTTACACCCACCTACGTCCAATCTGATCCACTAAAAACAGAAGTTACCCTTCCATCTAGTGGATCGGATGGCGGTTGGGTGTAAACGGGCAGGCAGCAGCAGCCATCAGCCTGTGTGGGTTTTGTAGAGCCAACAACTGGCTGAAGAGTGAAAGAGATGCGGCAGCTCCATAGATGCCGGCCGCACGGTGCCCCCCCCCCCCCATCAGAAGCCCCTTCTCCCATGGTTCCCAGGCTGTCCCGTACTTACCGGGAACACATTGGCCAGGTGGGGGATAGAGACTGCAGCGAGACCGAGGCAAATATATGCCTCACCCGTAAACAATGAAACCGGAAGTGTTGTCACTTCCAGTATCAGATGCATACTTTTCTGGCCAGCACAGCCAGGGGACACCTCTAACCAAGTCCATCTGTGCTTGGTTAGATGGTGTGAAGGGCAGGGGTGACATTGGGGTCTGTTAGACCCTTAATGTGTCCAAAAAGAGTACCTGTCACCTGCCCAATGCTATCACATAGGGGTTTATTAACAAAAAAAAAAGAAAATGATGATAAAATATATATATAAAAAAAAAAATTCCCAAAACCCCCATTGCCCTGCACACCTATGCAAACGCAAGCTCCGGGTGCGTACATGTATGTAAACCACGGTCGCACTGCACATGTGACATATCACCGCAAAAACGAGTGAGAACAAGAATTCTAGCACAAGAGCTCCTAGTTAACTCTAAATTGATGAGCTATAATGGCTTTTAACCACTTCAGCCCCGGAAGGATTTACCCCCTTCCTGACCAGAGCACTTTTTGCGATACGGCACTGCATGACAATTGCGCGGCCGTGCGACACTACCCAAACAAAATTGACGTCCCCACAAATACAGCTTTCTTTTTTGTTTTTTCTTTTTTGCGCTAAAAACGAACAAAGAGCGACAATTTTGAAAAAAAAATTTACTTTTCGCTATAATACATTTACTATATATATATATATATATATATATAAATATAGATATGTATTCATCAGTTTAAGCCAGTATATATTCTTCTACATATTTTTGGTAAAAAATAAATCGCAATAGGCGTATGTTAATTGGGTTGTGCAAAAGTTATCACGTTTACAAACTATGGGAATAGATTTATGGCTTTATTATTATATATTTTTTTTTTATTAGTAATGCAATTTTTATCGGGACTGCGACATTGCCGCGGACACTTTTGACACTTTTTTAGGACCAATGACATTTATTCAGAGATCAGAGCTTTAAATAGCCACTAATTACTGTATAAATATCATTGGCAAGGAAGGGGTTAAACTGTAGGGGACGACCAAGGGGTTAACTGTGTTCCCTCACTGTGTTCTAACTGTGTGGGGGCTGGGCTGGCCGGGGCATGACAGATCTAACTGTTCCCGATTACAGGGGACAGTAGATCTGTGTCATGTCCCCGGACAGAATGGGGATCCGCCGTGTTTACATCGGCGGATACCCATTCTGCCTTTGTAGAAGGCGATCGCTAGTGGACATTGAGTCCGCCCGACCCGCGGTCGCGAGCTTGCCTACAAATCACGCACGTGCAGCCGATGTACAGTGACTGCAGTTTGTGCAGCCAAGCCAACTTGTCGCAGTACGATTGCGGCAGCTGGTCGGCAACTGGTTAAAGCGTCGCCTATGGTGATTTTTGGGCACCATAGTTTTTGGCGATATCGCGGGCGTACTCAATTTTTAACCATGGATTGTTAGGTATCTATTTACTCGATGCAACCCCTTCTTTTACATTTTAACCAAAAATGGGTATTATAGGGTGTGATTTTGCACTGAAATGTATTTATTTATATTTTTCCCGGAAAATTTGCATTTATAAAACAGTTGTGTACATATCACATGAAACAATAATTTGCAACTATCGCCTTTTTATTCTACAGGGCCTCTGCTTTCAGAAAATATATAATGTTCTGGGGGTTTATGTAACTTGGCAAAAATTTGGATTTTTACATGTATACAACAAAAAAAATTGCTCTGGAGCTGAATTGGTTAAACCAGATGCCGAATTTTTTTTTTTTTTTTTTTTTTGAGCAACCATTTGTTGCTACCTGCATGCTTTATTTTCCTGTAGACTGGGACCCAGTATTATGGTGAATTTGGCTATAATGGGCCCTTCATGCCTCTCAATGGCCTTCCTAGTATTTTTTTTTTTTCTCTTTCACAGCATGTCATCAAGCAGTGTCTCCTAAAACTATATCCATTGGTAAGCGAACAGTCTACCGATAACTGTGTGTTTGGTCTCCAGGTTCATGGCAGGCGCTGCAGCTGACAGGAATACTGTGCCTTGGCGGGTGGGCTGTGAATTACCTGCCATTCTTCCTAATGGAGAAGACCCTCTTTCTTTATCACTACCTCCCTGCTCTGACTTGTCTTATTCTTCTGTTGCCTCCGCTGCTTGAACACATTCATCAGCACCTGCTTAGGTAGGTCTTTTGTTTTTTGTGATGTGTGTTATCCTTCCATGTGCACCTTACCGCAAAGGCTAGTTATGGGTTGGGGTGTTGGCCACCTTTTGTTTTTGTACAATTTGGGTGTGGGGACGCACTAGATGTCTTCGCTGCCATTGTGCCCTTACTGGACGTCACATGCGTCCCTGTGCCTTTATTAACCGCTTCAGCCTGGAAGGATTTCCCAGTTTAGGACCAGAGCACTTTTTGCTATTCGGCACTGCGTCGCTTTAACTGACAATTGCGCGGCCATGCGACATTGTGCCCAAACACAATTTGCGTCCTTTTTTCACACAAATAGAGCTTTCTTTTGGTGGTATTTGATCACCTCTGCGTCATTTCTGATCACCGCTATAAACAAAAAAAGAGAAAAAATTTTGCAAAAAAAAAAAAAATATTTCTTACTATTTGCTAAAGTACATATTACAAAAAAAAATATATATAAAAAAAACAATTTTTTCATCGGTTTTGGCCCATTTATATTCGTCCTCATATTTTTGGTAAAAAAAAAAAAAACAATCGTAATCGGCGTACATTGATTGGTTTCCGCAAAAGTTGTGTTTACGAATGATGAGAATCAATTTATGGGGTTTTTATTTTTTTTTTCAAATACAAATTTTATTAAAGAGACAAGGAAGACCAACAGCAGAAAGGTACGTTACATGACAGAGGAGATGATACATTCGGGAGGATCAGGGTCCTGTTTTGCAAAATGCAAATATACTCATCTATGTTTCTTGTTCCCCAGACCCACACATAACATTTCAGGCCTCTGTTACCGTAGGTCTGAGTGCTGATCGCCTCTTCCCCTCGATTTTATACTTTAATAATAAAAATAGTTGGAAGAGAAGCGAGACAAGAAAAGGAAAAAGAAGAAGTAGAGGAAAAAGGGAGGGGGCAGAATTCAAGAGTAAGCGAGAGAGGGGGGGTGTACGGGACCCAGACGACACCGGGCAACTGTAGTCTAAAGGCTAATGGCAGTTCCCCTACGCTCTGAGCCAGGACAGATCCTCGTCCGACAGGATGAACATATTCCATAGCCTCCATGTTTTGGATTATTTCTCGTGCTTATTTTGAGCCGTAAGTATTAAATCTTCCAGTTTGGTAATTTCCTCCACTCTGAGCAGCCAGCTTACCCACGCTAGGGGGGGTTTGTTTCTTCCACAGTGCAGGTATGCAAGATTTAGCTGCGTTCAACAAGTGGCGGACGATTGATTTGCGGTATTGTTTGAGTGGTATCATCGTAGCATGTAATAGTAGGAAAGAAGGGTCGTTTGGGGTCATGTGTTCTGTGAATTTCTGGATGATGGTGCGGACCATCACCCAGAACTGCTGTAGTTTTATTTATTTTTTTTACTAGTAATGTCGGTGATCTTTGATTTTTAGTGGGGCTGTGATATTGCTGCGGACATGTCGGACCATTTTGACACTTTTTTGGGACCACTGACACTTATACAGCGATCAGTGCTATGAAAATTCAGATTACTGTGTAAATGTCACTGGCAGGGAAGAAGGGGTTAACCTGCAGGGGGCGCTCTAAGGGTTAACTGTGTTCCCTGTGTGAGTACTGGGCTGAGTGGGGGAGGAGAGTGATCGCGGCTCCCATATACAGGGAACCTACGATCACACTCCTTAACCCCCCCCCCTTTCAGAATGGAGATCCGTGTGTCTATATACACGGACCTCCGTTCTGTCACTGTGGGGAAGCGATCGCGGGTAGCCGGCGGCCATCGAGTCTGCCCTAGCTCCCCCGGAACACAGTGAGCATTCGCTCACGATCTGCGATCTCGCAGCCAACGACGGTTTGCAATATCGGACCACTTTCCTGCCGTCAGACGACAACGGGCAGTCACCAAGTGGTGGGCTCCCTCCAGGCACAACTGCCCTTGATCTATCCCACTGCTATATGTACTCCAATTTAGGAGACTCTGGTAATTTATAGAGAGCTAGGACTGCAGTATACAGAAGAGACTTGATGTGGGCACTGTGACTTACGCATATATTTGCAAATGTGTGGAAATAAAACCCTCTGTTTTTAATTTGAATTGTTAGACAGGGTCACTTTGGTTGTTTGCAGGCTGGTTTGTAAGTGTGCTGGGAAATCTTTTGTTATGTAAGTCTAGTGACCACTATCTCCCTGGGATGGAAAGTAAGTAGTTTTTAAAGGAGAACACAAATGTAAAATAAAATTGCTCCAAAACATTCTAAAAGTTGTATTTTATTCAATAAATGTTTGTAAAACTATATAAACTGTCAAAATTCCCAGACCACTTTGTGTTAGCTGATGAAGACCGATCTATCTGATTAGTGAGTAATTGAGGACTCGGGAGTTGGTTCTTTGATTTTTTTTTTTTCAGAAGTGTGTAAATTTTAAATTGAAAATTTTATTGTTTTGTTTTCTTTATTCCTGACCATATATAAAGACAACATACACAAAACTATTATGCATTCCCTTTCAATGGGGTATAGCAAAGAAAAAAAACCAATGGGTCCTACTCTTCAAACTCTTGCACCACCTAGCTCTAAAACAACTATCACAAAGTGGAGTTCAGCTTTCACATCTCATCAGTAAAAATATGAGCTTCTATTGTGTATCTGTATATCTTGTGGTCATGTTTTTGGCTATGTTTGACATTTCTCTTGCATTACTCCAGGTCTGAGGCTCTGAAAAACACATTCTCCTCTCTGCTTTTGGTTTGGATGTCTAGCGTTTTTCTGACTTACCGCAGACTATGTCCTCTGACGTTTGGAGACCCCGCACTATCAGCAGCAGAACTCCGGAGTCTACGTTGGAAGGACACATGGGATATTCTGATCAGAAAACAATGACACTGGATTAAGGGAACATGACTGTAATGGCAGCAGTATGGCCACGACCACTGCCGGACACCCAGGTTAGATGATGGTGGCTGTGTGGTGAGAGACTAATATGCTCTACCTCTATAGAGTTTTACAGATGGATTGTGTTAGCTATGTTTGGTAAATGACTTGCATAGGTTTGGGAATCTAGACTAGAGGTTGGCTACATATGTTTATTATTGCCTGGCTTGCCAAAGTGCCACACAGGGCAACAACACAGTGAACCAGCAAGCCTGTTGTCACCAGCAAAACCTACAGTATTCTTTTGGTGGTACTGTGCAGTCAGATAATGTAGGTATAATGTTAAACGTTTAGATAAAGGAAGTTGGTCTGTTTTAGGCTTAGTTAAGTCTCAGTCTTGACAAGTTGCTTTTAACAGCTGGCATGATTAACCCACAAATCCAGCTGTAGATTAAATAGTGAGTGGGGAAGTGTCAGTGTAATTTACTGTTGTAAATAGTATATATGTCTCAACTCCCAGCAACAGGCTTCAGAGAGGTCTGCTGGAACTGGGCTAATTCCTTAAGTTGGACCTCTGCAGAGAGACCGCTACTTGCACACAGATAGCAGGGGAGTTGTAACTGGCTCTGGGGAGCCATTATTTTATTTGCAACAGTAATGTGGTTACATTTAAGCTTCCTGCTCACTAATCTCTCTTTTTTTTTTTCCCCCCCCCCAACCTTGCTTTAAATCTATATCATGAGTATAAATTATGTAGGGAGAGTAGGGAAGCTCCTCAAAATATTCCCATTGGGTGTGCAGTCCCAGCAACTCTGCACAGAAAACTCATAGATAGAGTCCATGAGAGAGGGGAGAAACTCTCCAGAGGTTTAATGGCCCCAGCATCTACCAAACATTGAAATGGCAGAGTTGTTAAACTGAAATTTTAAAATGCTGATCTGGAAAGAGGCAAAAGGTTTAGACTCCTTTCACACTTGTGTGAGTTGTCCTGCGATTTGGGACTGCAAAGTTGCATGATAAGTTGTTCCCCATTATGTCCAATGAGTACCGTTCATATCTGTACGCCTTTGAAGTCATGCCGACTTCAAAGTCGTCCCAGCATTACTTTGGCCCAACTTTGATGCAACGTTAGGTCCATAGACTTCAATGTTAAACCCTCAAAGTCTCATGCAAATCGCACCTAGATGATATAGATGCAATTTCTGTACAACTTTGTAATATGTTTTCATTGAGCCAAAGATGCAACAAAGTCGGACCAAAGTCTTACTGATCCCAAATCATGGGAAAATCAGGTCGCACAAGTGTGAAAGGGGCTTCAAAGTGATACTGAAGTCTTCTTTTTCTTTTTTTTTTAAATAACATGTCATACGTAATGTGTAGTTGGTTTCGCACAGATCAGCCCGGATCCTCCTCTTCTCGGATCCCTCGCCAGTGCCCCTCCCTCCTGCCCCCACAGCAAGCAGCTTGCTATGGGGGGGCACCCGAGCCGCTGCTCTGTGTGTACATTTTTGCATATAATACTGCTTTCAGATTTCAGACCAGGGCTACGCACATGATTAAATCTCTTAGCTGCTTAGAGCTTTAACTGCTTGTTGGCCTTATTTGCTGCATACTGTAATCCATCTGCTGCTATTTAAAAGATGGGCAGCAATTGGCAGATATTGTCATTAATGTAGCCCTAGGCTTAATCTTAGTCAAGGATAGTGACTTATTTACATGGCCTCTATCCCACTGCAGTAGAAGTACAGGAAGAAGAGAGATGTATTGAATGTGTGATGGGGAACACTATTGTATGAGCTGGAGACTTGCTTGCTTCACTATCCTTTCAAACCTAACACCAGCCAAAAGTGGTCCTTTGGTACCACACTGGTTTGCTGGCCAGGTCTAACAACGCAGATGAAATACTAAACATAAAAATGGTAACAAAAGAAAAGGTCTATACAACTTCCATTTTATTGAAGATTACGGACTGTGTGCAGAAGACATACAAATGCATAGACATTAAATGCAGAGAATACTGAAAACAATATTAAACTGTTTTGGTTGTGACTGTCGAAAAGAAATACAACCAAATCTCCAACTTCCATAGAAGAATATAACAGTCTATATAGAAGATACAAGTGACGTTCTTAGTCACTGCTACCAAAGTGTATTCATAGTGATAGCTTCTGGTGAACCAATACAGATTATTTTCCACCCAAATGTACAATGCCAATATTTAAATAAAAACCACGTACACAACTTGCTGATTTATTGAAAAGTGTTGTTTTGTTTCTCTCACTCCCTTTATTTCACTAAGGCAGTGTAATGAGAAAGCAAGCAGCCGAGATCAGAAGTACAAAATCTGACCAATTACTGCCTCATCCACGTTCTGTGTACTGCTTTAGTGTTAGAGAAGTGAGTGGCATGATGTGTTTATAATAGAAAAATGAAATCTCCTCCCTTGCCCCCAGTGTAAAGGGTAACTGCAATAACAGCAGTTATTGGTTGGAGCTGGAGCTGTCATTACCCAACATGCCCCACGTGTGTTGCTATTTCTGGGGGCAAACAACTTTTAGGCTACATTCACAAGGCAGTTTCAGCAGCAGCTGTCACATAAGTACCATGTACAAATAAATGGTGGGCTCCCCTGCTGTTCACATGTAACTGCTCATCTGAGCAGCTACATGCAAATACAGTCTCTGCCCAACCCTGGATACAGACAGGTTGGTGTTTTTTGAGTTTTACTTGAAGATAAACTGTCCTGTTTGTATGTGGCCTGGGGCTGGAAGTGGCATCTAGCCTCCTTTGAATATAGCAAACTATCTACTACTAAACTGATGTGTGAATGTACCCTAATAACAAAACCAGCTCCTCTTCAGGAGTTGGCCAATGTCTGCAAAGCTGAAGGGTAGCTTTTGGCTGGGCTAGATAGCAGCTGTCATGTTCCCTTCCCTTTAAGGCCTCATTCACACAGGGCATACCTAAGCAGTCCCTTGTGGAGGGCCATGTTTACCTGCAAGGAGATATACACAGTTGTTCAGTGAACGCAGTCCCATTGCTGTCCACTAGGATGCAGCAATTGGACTGCCTTCACTGAACACCTACCTGTGTGTAAACATGGCCCTCCACAGGGGTACACTTATGTATGCCCTGTGTGAATGAGGCCTAAAAGTCATAGGCCAAGCATTTCTGTGTTCAGTTGTTTGTGCCTGCATTTCATAGATTTCATGTATATCTCTGGAGCTTCCGCCAGACAATAGAAATGGAGGCCAAATGAATATAGAAGTGCCTGGCTTTAAAACTTAAAGTAAGCATGTCAGTCATTTAAATTGTTCAAACATCCTGCCTCAGAGCAAACACTGCAAAATGATCCTGTTACTTCAGAGAGGGTTCTCTAATGTCACTTCATTTTGTTACTACAGGCGCAGTGGAAGTGCCCACATAAATGGCACAACAGTCATCATGCATCATCTGCAATTACAAAGAAATAGTAAACATTGAATATGGCTGACAGGTACTCTTAGAAGAAGAGCTATTTGATCCTAAACTGGCCACATAACAAATGTCCGAGCATAAAAAAAACTCACTTATAGGGATGAAACAGAAAGACCTCTTTTAAAATGTTAACATTAGGACAAATGTGAAAGGACTTGGATTATCATCCTATAGCATTGACTGTCAACACCGGTGTAGTATGTCATTAGTGGACACCCGATACAAATGTATACTGAAAGTGACGTTTGTAAAAAAAAAAAAACAAAAAAAACAAACCTGCGCATGCGCCTCCACTTAGACATAGTTGGTTGGGAGGCCGAGCGAAGTGAGGATGGCCAACCACTTTCCCGTGTCCGCATAGATGTGGAGGCGCATGCGCAGTTGTGTTTTTTGTACAAACGTCATTGCTAGCATCCACTGACGCTACACTGACATTACTAAGACACATCTGTGTGTAACCTAAAATAAAGTGCTACAGTGGCTAGAAAATGTACATTTCAATGGTTACTTCTCCAGCTAAAGATTTCATCTGCCCATTGGTGGGAAGACACAAAGGTTAGGGGGGTGAAAAATGCAAGTTAAATCAGACTTTAACTTAAATTTTATTTATTTGCCTAGCAATTAAATTGAAAACCTTTACTGAGAAAAATACCAGACCAGCTTCTGCATCTTTATAACAGGTTAGTGAATTAAAGTACTAAAGACCACAAGGAAGCCAGGCAACTAGCATTTTCAAAAGCTGGTCAGCAGTAGCAGCTCTTATATTTCTAACAATACAGGTTTCCTTTAAGGAGAGTGGGAAGGGGGCCTCCATTCTGGGTCATGTGATCAGAAGGCAACTTTGCATGACTGCAACTATGACCCAGAATTAAAGCACCACAGTAACAGCTTTTTCCCTTTCTTTCTAGTTTTTGCACATTTGTGAATGTCCTCTCCAATTTCTGCTAACAAACGCAGACCTTACTTTTAAATAGACACAGAAGTTAAAGCAGATTAAAAATCTAAACACCTAGCGAATGAGGAGCCTTACCCTTCTTTTAGGCACATTAATAATAACTGAGGCTCACTCTTCCTCTATATTCATATTTGAGATTACCACTGCTACATACAGCACACATACCCCACTGGCTTCACATTAACCTCCTATAGAAAGCTTTCTTCCTATAACAAATGTAGGCAAATTATAACAAAATAGCTCTATCGTGCAAAGGAAATAGATCTATATATATATATATATTTTGTTAGTGAAGAAAAAATAAAGGCTAATATAGTATCTGAAATATGTAACTATTAATTTACAGCAGCAGCACATTTCACCTCTTCACTGCCAATTCTAAGCAACAGTTTGAGAGGCATGTAAGAAAATGGTGCTCAGGAAACCACTAATATAACTCGGCCAATCCGAAGGGGAAACAAACATACTAAAATTCAGGAGTAGAGTCACTGAAAAAGCTTGCCTATACCAGCACCAGAATGATAACAATCATATTCAAGCTTGCCTGAGGCATAAGGACATTTGGTATCAGAGCTGTTACCAAATGTTAGACAGGTTTTCTTGACAAGTCAGCAACTAGTCAAGTTCGAGAACCTTGCTTGGCTATAAACTATGCACTATGAGACCTTAAATGAAATAACTTTGTATGCAGACAAAGAATTGTCCAGATATAGAAAGAAGGACTTCCAAGACCCTAGAAAAGCTCACAAATAGCAGCAGAGAGAGAAAAATAAAAAGTATGAGCTTATGTTTGGAAACTTGCCTGATATTCCTAGGAATAATAAAGGAGCTAGCATTTACCTTTTACAGGCTACCGACTCATTCTATTTGAGTCTGAACATTCCTCAATGGTGTCAGCTCCTCACATCTATGATTAAGGTTCACACTATGTGCGGCCACGTCTCACAGCAGGGGGTCCAGTGTGTGTCTGTTCACTGTTTCAGGTCCAAATTTTTGGCTGAATTCACACCTGAAACAGACCAGAAGATGCACAGGACCATTCTGCAATTCAGATCAGAGCCGCCCCAGAGGTGTGTGAAACGGCTCTATTGAGAGCAGGTCACACTCCCCTGTCAAGCGAATTAGATGCGGGGAAATCCACATTAGTGTGAACCCAGCCTAAGAATAACAATTCAAAGATAATCTGCATAGTAGATAGTTATATTGTGACATATGAACCGCTAATATCAGATATGCTGTTCCCTGCGGTGTGCATTCCTATACAAAATCACAAATATGTAACTTAAAACGGCTGACTTTGTGTATGATGTCTGCATGCCTTACCGTGTGTATAGTATCCCTACTTTGGCCTGGCTAAAGACTAACATTCAGTGTATTAATTGACCAGGAATAGAGCTATTCTTTTTCATGCTTCAGTAAGGATCTCAGGCTCATCCTACAAGATGGCTCTGATAAAAACAATATGCTCACTTTAAGAACCATTTAAACAACTGGTAGTCCGCGCCGCCCCCCCACCAAAAAAAAGTTAAAATGCTCTATAACCACCCTACAAAATGAAATTGGCCTCAAAAGCCTCAGTTCTCTTTGCAATACCTCATAATTGAAGTACAGCCAAACAGATATTGTTCAGGTCTGGACACGTGCAGTCTGCAGCTCCATTCAGGAGAGTGCAGACTGGGGAGAGCTAATCACTGACAAAACCTGCTGTGAGAGGAGCCACCTAATGTGGGCGACTGCTGGACTCCAGGTGAGTGCGCTTTCCCGGCATCAGCACCGTTCCAGGCTCCCCCTGTCCTGGGAAGGTCCTCTTGTGTGATCGTCCGTTTGCAGAGCCCCGTTGCCACTTACAGATGTCTTCATTCAGGATGTCCTGAATATGCTGTACTATCAGGTTTATGGCAACTGTGGAAAGAAGATGCATCCAGTCAATTATATTTTGATGGATTTGTGCAGAAATCAGAGACTATACAGATCAGAGAACTGAATTAAAATTCACCAAGCTTTGGTTAGTAGCATTCTGCCTGTAGGAGGTCCCAATCTAATTTTTGTTCTATGACTCAGGTCCTTCACATCACAACTCCATACACAGGTGCATCTCATAAAATTAGAATATCATCAAAAAGTTAATTTCAGTAATTCAATTTAAAAAGTGAGACTCATATTATATAGATTCATTACACACAGTGATATATTTCAAGCAATTATTTCTTTTAATTTTGATGATTATGGCTTAAAGCTAGTGAAAACCCAAAATTCAGTATCTCAGAAAATTTAAATATTACATAGGACCAATAAAAAAAAAAAGGATTTTAATACAGAAATGTTGGCTTACCGAAAAAGTATGTCCATGTACAGTATAGTATGCACTCAATATGTGGTCAGGGCTCCTTTTGCATGAATTACTGCATCAATACGGCGTGGCATGGAGGCGATCAGCCTGTGGCACTGCTGAGGTATTAGCCCAGGTTTCTTTGAGAGCACCCTTCAGTTCGTTTGCATTGTTGGGTCTGGTGTCTTTCATCTTCTGCTTGACAATACCCCACAGATTCTCTATGGGGTTTAGGTCAGGCAAGTTTGCTACCCAATCAAGCACAGTGATATCATGATCTCCATTTCCTGGTAGAGGGCTGCACTGCCTTTGGACTTGAACACAGTGGACCAACACCAGCAGATGACATGGCTCCCCAAATCATCACTGACTGTGGAAAATTTTGCATTTCATTTGGAAATCAAGGCCCCAGAGCCTGGAGGAAGAGTGGAGAGGCACAGAATCCAAGTTGCATGGGGTCCAGTGTGAATTTTCCACAGTCAGTGATGATTTGGAGAGAGTTAGGTCATCTGCTGGTGCTGGTCCACTGTGTTTTATCAAGTCCAAAGTCAGAATAGCCCTCTACCAGGAAACTCTAGAGCACTTCATGCTTCCCTCTGCTGACCAGCTTTATGGAGATGCTGATTTCATTTTCCAGCAGGACTTGGCACCTGCCCACACTGCCAAAAGTACCAATACCTGGTTTAATGATCATGGTATCACTGTGCTCGATTTGCCAGCAAACTCACCTGAGCTAAACTCCATAGAGAATCTGTGGGGTATTGTCAAGAGGAAGATGAGACCCAGCAGACCCAGCAATGCAGACGAGCTGAAGGCCGCTATCAAAGAAACCTGGGCTTCTAAAACACCTCAGAAGTGCCACAGGCTGATCGCCTCCATGCGCATCCGCCACTGAGACCACTTTTATCTTAAAGAGAATCGCCGGCACTAAACAACGGTATTTGAATGGTGCCTGTAGCAACAGGCACCAATCAGATATCGCCACTCAATGTCAAATGACATCCTATGGTATTGAAGTGGTTACATTTTTTTTTTTTTTTTTTTTTATTGGTCTTGTGTAATATAACTTTCTGAGATACTGAATTTTGGGTTTTCGCTAGCTGCAAACCATAATCATCAAAATTAAAGAAAGAAATGCTTGAAATACATCACTCTGTGTGTAACACATCTATATAAAAATACAAGTTTCATTTTTTGAATTGAATTACTGAAATTAAAATTTTGATATTCTAATTTTTTGACATGAACACATGAGCTGTTATCAGTGGTTTTTTTTTTTTTTTTGCAGGGGTGTTTTCTGGCTGGAAAAAAAAAAAAAACAGAACTAGTGGGTTTTAAAGGGGTTGTAAACCCTAGGGGGTTTTCACCTTAATGCATTCTATGAATTAGGTGAAAAAACTCCTTTAGTGTAGCAGCCCCCCTTTTACTTACCTGAATCCGGTCTTTCCAGCACCGGGGACAAGCTCACACGCTCCAGCTGGTGTCTCGGGTCCTGATTGGATTGATAGCAGCACAGCCACTGGCTCCCCTGCTGTCAATCAAATCCAATTAAATGGGGGGGGGGCTGAGTCCTGCTGTCTATATCAATGGATGCAGCAGCAGGACTCGGGAGCGCTTCCCAGTGGGGGGACTCGATGTGGGGAGGAGCCAGGAGTGCCGCTGAGGGACCCCAGAAGAGGAGGAGGATCGGAGCCACTCTGTGCAAAACCCTTGCACAGACGAGGTAAGTATAACATGTTTGTTATTTAAAAAAAAAAAAAAAAAAAAAAAAAAACGAAGCTTTACAATAACTTTAAGAGGAGTTTTTCAGCTGTAAAAAAAACCCTCTAACTCTGATAAAAGCTTAAAAACGCAGCTATTCTGTGTTTATCAGCATAAGCTTTTGTGGGAGTATAGTTTTGCTGCAAACCGCTGCTGCAAAAATGCTGAAAAACTCATTCTACAGCTAATGCTACTGGCGTTTTTATAACGTCCAGTGTGCATGAAGCCTTATTCTGTCTAAAAATGTCTGGACCGTATCACTTTTGAGCCATTGTAGATCATTTGGGGCTGTGTCACTACCACCCCCCATTATGAACATGAGCTCCCCCATGCTCCTTTGTATACACAGAGCTGAAGAAAGGATTTAATAAATCTGCCTTCCCTTTGTCCCCAATCACCCACTATAGATTATTTTGTAAAAGGCCTACGTGCTCGGACCTGACCTTTTTACTATTAATATTAGTGGTGCACCGAATGGAAATTTTGGTGCTGAAACCGAAAATGAGTTTTTAAAAAATATTTATATTTTTATATACAATTGCCATATGCAGCCTACCTGTGCCTGGGCACTGATAGGTGGCAATGATTGGCGCCACTGGATGGCACTGACAGGAGATGAGGAATGTGTTACATGTAAGAGCCGTTCTGTGCTTGAAACAATCATTGTAATGTCTCTGCTTAGAGAGAGAGACACAAGCTGTCAGATTTTACTGTGTCGGGGGGCAGGACCGAACAACTAACACCCGCTCAGCCCCTATCCCATTGGCTGGTGTTTGCTAGCTGTTTGGTCCCGCCCCCCGGCATCAGCAGTGCAATTTGACAACTTGTGTCTCTCTGCAAGCAGACATTACAATGATCGTTTCAAGCACAGAATGGCTCTTACAAACCGCGCTGTCTGTGCAATGTAACACTCCTCATCTCCTCCATACACAGCGCAGCTTGTAAGAGCCGTTCTGGGCATGAAACAATCATTGTAATGTCACTGCTTATGTCCGGTGGGAGGGACCAAACAGCTAGCAAACATCAGCCAATGGCATAAGGGCTGGGCGGGTGTTAGCTGTTCGTTCCGCCCCCCCGACATCAACAGTGAAATCTGACAGCTTGTGAGTTTCTCTCTGCAAGCAGAGACATTACAATGATCGCTTCAAGCACAGAACTATCTGTGCAATGTGACAACACTCCTCATCTCTTCCACCTGCGCTGACCCCTCCCCCTTTCGGCATTTTCTTTTCTTTCGGCAATATGCCGAAAACACCATTTTCGGCTGCAATTTCGGTGCATCCCTAATATATCTGAGGAATTTTTGGGGGTTCGTCGTACTATCTTTTTCAATCTGTCATTTATTTTGAATTTTTGCTTTTTTAGTCCTGTATTTCACCTGTAGTTATTTGTGGGTTTTTCTTTGCATCCCGAACAATTTTCCTGACATTGTGGCTGAAGTTTTAGTTGGTCTACCTGACCGTGGTTTGGTTTAACCACTTGCCGACCGCCAACCGCAGGTTGACGGCGACAAGGTGGTTCGTTATCGCAAATCGCCGTCATACGACGGCGGCTGCGATAACGCGCACTGTGCGCGCGCGCCGCCGGAGGCGCGCCCGCGCGCTCACTTTGTTCGGGGAGGGCCAGGGAGCGGGTGCGGCGGCTTCGATTGCCGCCGGCTACCCGCGATGGCCCCGCCGGAGCGAATGAGCGGAGGTCCGTGTATGTAAACACGGACCTCCGCGTGAGGGGGAAGGGCTGTGATCACAGCCTTCCTTTACGTGAAGGCTGTGACCACTTCCCTTCATCTGCTAGGGCAGTCCCCATACAGTTAGAACACGCCCAGGGAACATAGTTAACCCTTAGCGCGCCCCCTGCAGGTTAACCCCTTCACTGCCAATGGCATTTACACAGTAATCAGTGCATTTTTATAGCACTGATCGCTGTATAAATGCCAATGGTCCCAAAAAAGTGTCAAAATAGTCCGACATGTCCGCTGAAATATCGCAGTACCGCAAAAAATCGCAGATCGCCGCCATTTTTAGTAAAAAATAAAACAAATTAAAAACCCCAAAAATGAATTCTCATCATCCGTAAACGCGACCACTTTTGTGCAAACCAATCAATAAACGCCGATTGCGATTTTTTTTATCGCAAATATGAGGAAGAATATAAATCGGCCAAAAACGGTGAAAAAAAATGTTTTTTTATATTTTTTTTTTTGGATTTGTATTTTAGCAAAAAGTAAGAAATTTGGTTTTTTTTTGCAAAATTGTCGCTCTTCTTTTGTTTATAGCGGCGATCAGAAATGACGCAGCGGTGATCAAATACCACCAAAAGAAAGCTCTATTTGTGGGGAAAAAAGGACGCAAATTTTGTTTGGGTACAACGTCGCACGACCGCGCAATTTTCAGTTAAAGCGACGCAGCGCCGAATCGCAAAAAGGGCTCCGGTCCTAAAGCTGGAAATCCTTCCGGGGCTGAAGTGGTTAAACAGAACCCCTCATTTTCCACTTCTTGATTAGAGTTTGAACACTGCTGATTGGTATTCTCAATTCCTTGGATATCTTTTTATATCCCTTTCCTGTTTTATACAGTTCAACTACCGTTTCCTGCAGATACTTTGACAATTCTTTTGCTTTCCCCATGACTCAGAATCCAGAACTGTCAGTGCAACACTGGATGAAAGATGTAAAGGGCCTGTCAGGAGTCCAGAAACTCATTGACCTTTTATACACACACACTAATTACAAGCAAACAGATCACAGGTGAGGATGGTTACCTTTAATAGCCATTCAAACCCCTTTGTGTCAACTTGTGTGCATGTTATCAGGCCAAAATCACCAGGGTATGTAAACTTTTGATCAGGGTCATTTGCCTAGTTTCTGTTGTCATAATTTAAAAAGAGTAAACGCAGTTGATTGATAATAAATGGCTTCAGCCAAACACTAACCATGAGTGAAAGAAAAGTTTTTGTGTTATTCATATTCTCTGAAAAATGGCCAAGAAATCATAAATTCTGCCAGGGTATGTAAACTTATGAGCACAACTGTGTGTGTGTGTGTGTGTGTCTGTGTCTATCTATCTATCTCACAGCTGCCCCCCACCCTCATATCACAACTCTCTCCCCTCTGACATTACAGCCCCCCTATATATATCATAGCTAAACCCTCCACAATCTTCCCCCTTCACAGTAATATTTTAACACAGCAGAGAAGAGGGCAGAAGGGGCCTACAAGAGAGAGTGGGAGCTGTACAACTCTTCTTGTTAAAAAGCAAGAAATTGGTTGCTAGGGTCGCCTTGAATCGTAGCAACCTATCACCCCCTTGTTAATATGGGGGTCACACTTATGGTTTAAACCCTTGCTTTGCTGAACCAGCTTTAAAAAAAGGCACTGTGTAGCTTTTCGAAGTGATCAAGAGTCTGGAAATGTCACTTCTACAAAAAATAGCAGATAGAGACAGGTGCCATATTTATATACGAGCTCACAATTGCTGTTGCTGGATGGCAACCTCTTACTGTCCTGCCATAACAGTTACAGCTGTGGCAGTAAAAGAGTCCAGCAACCACAGGGTCCACTTATCTCAAAGAGGACGTAAACCCCATCAGGGTTTACTACCTCTATATTCCCCTGCAAAGTAGAAACATAATGGGCTACTATGCATCGCATAGTAGCCCATTATGTGTCACTTACCTGCAAACGAAGCCTGCGACGCCCAGCCCTGTCCCCACAGCAGGCAGTGTCCATCTTCACTGCGCATGTGCCGAAATGACGTCGGCACATCTAGTACACTGCATATCTCCTGAACCGTGCAGGTTTGGGAGATATGCAGGGTACCTACAGGTAAGCCTTATTAAAGGCTTACCTGTAGGTTAAAGTGGTTGTCACGAGTTGACAACCACTTTAACAGTACAGGTGATTGGACACTGGCAAAGCTTTGCTGGACACACTCACCTGAGGTGTGTGATATATATACACTTACCCATTTTAACCTGTAGAGATCCGCGCTATAGACGAAAGACGTCTACAGCGCGGATCTGAATCTCCGGGAGGACGTCTATAGACGTCCACCCCTTTACACGCCCCCTGCGCGCACTCACAAGCGGGGGCTGCACGGGCGTGCCCGCGGGTCGGGCGGACTCGATGTCTGCTCCTGACCCGCGATCGCCTTACAGAGCTGTAGAACAGGGAACCGCCAATGTAAACACGGCGGTTCTCCGTTCTGTGAGAGGGGGACAAGCAGATCTACTGATCCCTGTCACTGGGATCAGTTAGATCTGTTATGTCCCTGCCAACCCATCCCCCCTACAGTTAGAACACACCCAGGGAACACTGTTAACCCCTTCACTGCCCCCTGCAGGTTAACCCCTTCACTGCCAGTGACATTTACACAGTAATCAGTGGACATTTAAATTTCTGATCGCTGTATAAGGCTGGGTTCACACTAGTCCGATTCTCGGACCGACATGAAGAGCACAAGTTGCATTACGTCACAAAAACAATGATTCCCTATGAGAGCCGTCTTAACTGCTCCGACATGTGTTTTTCAAAGTCGGACCGACTTTGAAAAAGGTTCCTGTACTACTTTTGTCCGACTTTGATCCTACTTCAGCCCATTGAAAGGCATTGAAGTCGGATCAAAGTCGTATCAGTGTCTTCACTGATCCGACTTTGGCATGCGACTTGTGCTCTGGGGATCTTGAAGAGGAATTCCACACCATATTTTTAAAGAAAAAACTGGCATGGGGTCCCCCTCCAGGAGCATACCAGGCCCCTTTGGTCTGGTACGGATTTTAGGGGGAACCCCATGCCGAAAAAACAGCGTGGGGTCCCCCCCAAAATCCATAAAAGACCCTTATCCGAGCACGCAGCCCAGCAGGCCAGGAAAAGGGGTGGGGACGAGCGAGCGGCCCCCTCCCTCCTGGACCATAACAGGCCACGTGCCCTCAACATGGGGAGTATAGGTGCTTTGGGGCAGGGGGGACTCTGCGCCCCCCACCCCAAAGCACCTTGTCCCCATGTTGATGAGGACAAGGGCCTCATCCCGACAACCCTGGCCGGTGGTTGTCGGGGACTCATCGGAATCTGGAAGCCCCCTTTAACAAGGGGGCCCCCAGACGCCGGCCCCCCACCCTATGTAAATGAGTATGGGGTACATCGTACCCCTACCCATTTACCTGGAAAGAAATATGTACACAAAAAAACCACACAGCTTTTTAAAATATTTTATTAAATCTGCTCCGGCGGTCTTCTCCCCTCTCCGGTGTCTTCTTTTCTTCGGCTCTTTTGCGGGGTCTTTCATCTTCTGAGGGGTCTTTTCTTCTTCTCTGCGGCATCTTCTGCTCTTTTGCCAGTCTTCTTCGCTGTCCTCTTCCCTCTCTTCTTCTTCCCATGTTGACACGACGCGTTCTTCACGAATGCCCTCGCCGCTCTGTGCCTTATATTGGCATGGGGCGTGGCCACCAGATGACATCACCTGGAGGTCACGCCCCATATGAGGTCACAGCTCCGCCCCCAGGATGTGACCTCATATGGGGCGGGACCTCCAGGTGATGTCATCTGGTGGCCACGCCCCATGCCAATATAAGGCACAGCACAGAGCGGCGAGGGCATTCGTGAAGAACGCGTCGTGTCAACATGGGAAGAGGACAGCGGAGAAGACCGGCAAAAGAGCAGAAGACGCCGCAGAGAAGAAGTAAAGACCCCTCAGAAGATGAAAGACCCCACAAAAGAGCCGAAGAAAAGAAGACACCGGAGAGGGGGAGAAGACCGCCGGAGCAGATTTAATAAAATATTTTAAAAAGCTGTGTGTTTTTTTTGTGTACATATTTCTTTCCAGGTAAATGGGTAGGGGTACGATGTACCCCATACTCATTTACATAGGGTGGGGGGCCGGCATCTGGGGGCCCCCTTGTTAAAGGGGGCTTCCAGATTCCGATGAGTCCTCGTCCGCAGACCCCGACAACCACCGGCCAGGTTTGTCGGGAAGAGGCCCTTGTCCTCATCAACATGGGGACAAGGTGCTTTGGGGTGGGGGGGCGCAGAGCCCCCCCCTGCCCCAAAGCACCCATACTCCCCATGTTGAGGGCACGCGGCCTGGTATGGTCCAGGAGGGAGGGGGCCCCTCGCTCGTCCCCACCCCCTTTCCTGGCCTGCCGGGTTGCGTGCTCGATAAGGGTCTGGTATGGATTTTGGGGGGGGACCCCACGCTGTTTTTTCGGCATGGGGTTCCCCTTAAAATCCGTACCAGACCAAAGGGCCTGGTATGCTCCTGGAGGGGGACCCCATGCCAGTTTTTTTTTTTCATTTGGCGTGGAGTTCCCCTTCAAGGTCCCCAGAGCACAAAGTGCCTGGCATTGTCAGGATCAAAGTCGGATCCCTGTTCACAGACAAACGGTCCGACTTTGACCCCATGTAGGACCGTAAATCGCACAGCAGTGTAGGATCAAAGTAGGACCGTTTTTTTGTCGGATAGTGTGAACCCAGCCTAAAAGTCATTGGTCCCAAAAAAGTGTCAAAAATGTCCGACATGTCCGCAGCAATATCGCAGTCCCAATAAAAATCGCTGATCGCCGCCATTACTAGTAAAAAAAAAAAATAATAATAGAAACACCATAAATCAATTCCCATAGTTTGTAGATGCGATAACTTTTGCGCAAACCAATCAATAAACGCCGATTTCGATTTTCTTTACCAAAAATATGTAGAATAATATAAATCGGCCAAAACTGATGAATAATTTTTTTTTTTTTTTTTTGGATATTTATTAGAGCAAAAAGTAAAAAATATTGTTCTTTTTTCAAAATTGTCCCTCTTGGTTTGTTTATGGCGCAAAAAATAAAAACCGCAGAGGTGATCAAATACCACCAAAAGAAAGCTCTATTTGTGGGGAAAAAAGGACATCAATTTTATTTGGGTACAACGTCGCACGACCGCGCAATTGTTATTCAAAATGCGACAGCGCTGAAACCTGAAAATTGGTCTGGGCAGGAGGGGGGTTTAAGTGCCCAGTAAGGAAGTGGTTAAACTCACTTCTGTCTGATCATGTGATCTCGGTGTTAACTAGCAGTGCCTGCAGGGGAGAGGTGAGGGTGCTCCAACAACGGCTTGCATGCCTGGGAGCAGTGACCTCACCCAAAGGCTACAATGGCCAATCCCCTTGTCAGCACCCCCTTCTCTCCGCTAAAGCAGCGCTTGGCTGACACAAGGGAGCCAAGACTGAAGTGGCCTAAAATAGGTCAGTATATACATCCCTCTTACACAGGGTATAAGTTTTAGGGGACATGTTTAGGAGTAGTTTAGGGTTAAGCTGGAATTCCACTTTAGCTGAGCTAGGAGGGGTCATGCCTGGGAGGAGATTCAGTTTTTTTTTTGCCAGTATCCTCCATAATGGCAGCATAGCGCAAGTGGTCATGATTATTAACTCCTCGGTGTCCTGCTATATATGATCAAGGAAATGTATTTTATTAATTTAAGAATGCAATAATTAATCTTACGCAATGCTTTAATATATTAATTGCCATTCAGTTAGGATTTACATCGAATGTCATTCCCCTATAATTGATTGAAGAACAAACAGTAGGCCAGATATAGTAACTTACCCATGTTGTCCACTCCACGTGGGATAATCACGTCTGCATACTTCTTGGTCTAAAGAGAAGCAACATAGGATGCTTAAATACTATTTAAGGATGTTTTTTTTTTTTTTTTCTTCTTCTTTTAAAACACAAAGCCCTATGATTTTATATTCACATTTCTAGCGAGCATGTGGAGATCTGGCCTTCTTTTCACAAATTTACCTGTCTGCTCTGTATCCCCACTAGGGAGATTTTTAAAACTAAATATACTTATATTCTGAAATTATAACCTAATAGCATTTAATTTCCTTTAAATACCAAAATAGGAATACAACGGGGATCCGCACAGTGAACAGGGAACCACCATTTCTAGAAGTGTTTTATGAGTTATTTCACCCTGTGCCACCAGCTTCCATTCCAATAACAATATATATTTATTTAATATATAGAGCTAGCTTCTTTTCATAATAAAGACCACCACGAAAAGATGCCTTATTTGCCCTGAACAAAACAAGGTATAATTCACCCGGATACACAAAGTAATTTAAAAGACATTGTTTACTGACAAATGCCAGAGTTGCAAAACTGGTTTCAGGCATTAGGATTTGTTTGGACCTTTGTCCTTATAGTGCAAGTTCACCTTTACAGAAAATCTGTAAAATGTGAACTTACTACCCCCTCCCCATTTCCCATTATACCATGACCAGTCCCGTGATCCCCCGCTGTCAGACACCAGAGCGCCACTTCACCGGTCCAGGGATTTGAAATCCCCATGGCTTAATCTCCTATCCCTATCTCTCAGCATGTGCGCATAGGAGGCATTCTAATTGATCAGCACTGTCAAGTGGACAGTGCTGACCAATCAGAGTCTGCCTAGCCTGTCCTGTCAGCGCTGGAGGAGAGAAGAGAAAACCAAGAAGACTTCAAATCCCCACCGGTAAAGCGTTTTTTCCGGTGCCTGACAGTAGGGGATCGCGGGACTCTGGTACAGCGGGACCAGGGGGGGATGGGGAAGGGGGTCCAGTGTAAGTTCACTTTACAGATTTCCTGTAAAGGTGAACTTACCCTTTAAAGGGCTAAAGTAAAAGAGAATAAACATAAGGAAGCGGCCATTTCAGGTACATGTTCCAGAACAGTCATCCCAAATCTGACCTGCCTGGTGACTCACTGACTTGGAACAAGTGTGCAGGATGATAGTGCAGACTTTGCACTTCAATTGCTGCATGCTTATTCTGGGTCAGAGACTCACTAAAGGAGTAGGCTCCAGAGCCATCATTGTAATACTAGCCTCCTTAGCACCAATTCAACAATGGAAGCACTTCAATTTCTCTTTTTTCGAGATTTACTTCATAGCAGGAAGGATAAAGTATTTATATTGGTTTAGTAAAACAGCTGCTTTTCACATCATCAGTTTTCTCAGCTTCAGAAAAACAAAATGGTTTATAGGCCTAATTTTCAGATTCAAAGTTCAAACCCTGGAATTTTTAAATATTCACCCTTGCAGTTGAAAGTCACTCTACAGTGAACCTGTCACAGCTGGTGACTACTTTAAATTACAATTTGGGGTATACTTAATCAGAGTCACACAGCAGCACAGATAAGTCCCAATTAAGCTTTACGGGGAGGTATTGCATGGGTAGCACCAAGCAAGATTTCAGGCAGTGCCAAACAAAATTTTCAAAGAAGGTTGTTAAAACAGACTAAGTACAGCAGAAAGAGATAAATAAGAACCCAGGTGAGGGAGAGAAGATTTAGTAGGGGGCTATGGAGAAGGGACTGGGGAGTATTTTTCTTCATACACATGAACAAGTCCTTTAACTGCAGCTCTAAAACACCCAATAATTCTGGGTATGGGCAAGAAAGTCACACACCTGTCTGTCCACAATGCAGCCATTAGGACATGAGCAACCAATCGCCAGGTCCTAAAGCTGTCACATAGTGCAGGAGCATTGCCATTCACTGCATTGGCAGTGGTGGCAGTGAGGATCTGAGCAGCAGATTGGTGGCTCAGGAAAATATTGGTCCTAGACAGAATGTCCAGGACAAGATGAGCAGAGGTGGGTTGGAATTTTTTTTTTTCTCTTAGTTGTAACAGGTTAGCTGTCAAAATCCAGCAGAATACAGGCAGGCTGAGGAGGGTAAAAGATTTGAAATGATAGAAAACACATCAAATAGTGATTGGACACCATTACCGGTAGAGAAAACTCTTCAAATGCCGGCTTCACAAAGGTGGTGTACTGGGTAAGAATCTGCTCCAGGTCTCGTCCCCTCTTCATATCACGCAGAACTGCCAGTAAAATAAGAATGAATGCCCTTCATGTGTACACCATAAACGTCTATTTAAATAACATATTACGCTTTTGATTTTCTTAACTAGTCAAAACTGAAAAAAAAGATATATGTTTTGACCAGTGCTATTGGACAACAATTCATTTATTCTCATTCATGTCAAAGCCAGTTTAAGGCCTTGGCACTGTGTTCATGTGTTAAGGCAGCGCAATCTTTTTAAAAGGGACTGTCAGCACACATGAAAAAACAGACCTGACTCCCCCGCCCCCATTTTGTCTCTTTTTTTATTAGTAGCATTATCATTAAAGTGCACCACTACTCACAGCACTTGTTGCAAGGCAAAAATGTGAATGAGCTCTAAAACAGAAAACTAAATGTCAATCTAATACTTCCAAATGTTGGTAAGTGCAATAGATGTAAACCGAGTCATTAAAATCTCATCTCATTTTTAATATTGCCAATGCTTTAAAATCTAAATCTGTAATTGGATTCCCTGGTGATCCCACCATAAGGGCCTTGTTTAGGCACTTCCGGTTATAGAATGACAACACTGTCCCATTTTCTCAACTGTTCTCCTGCGTTTTAACCCACAGAGGATTCTAATGGAGACTACAAGGGGCCATTTCATACTCAGGCCTACAAGTGTTACCATCAGGAAACCTCTCCTGAGAAATGCCATGTAGCTATTGCTGGAATGGATGTAGACAGAAAGTTGCAGCAAACAGCATAAAGATCAGCAAGACATATGCAAAAGGGGACTTAAAAAAAAAAAAAAAAAAAAAAAAAAAAATGATGAAAATAAGTATTTTAGTTAAAGGCAGTGGTTTATGATACACACTGCTATTAACATTTACTTTAAACCTATGCTTGTGTTTTATCAAGTACAACAAACTATGTTAGTAGTATCCAGCCAAAAAAGTGATGGATTAGAAACTATGGCAGGTTTTTATTGCTGTGTAAGTTTGGTAAGATTTCTATTCACTGCCTGTCTAACCCTTCTCCAGCCTATCCAAATTGAACAATTTGGCTGCAGCTGGAACATCATTCAGATCATCTTGTAGCTGCATATGCATCAATGGGCTATAAAAGCTTCTAACTGCCCACAAGCTTCCTCAATTAAACTCAGGGGACTATCTGATAAACATCTGTTTGCCTTAGATAAGCACTTTTAGCATTCTTCCCAGTATTCCTTTACAAATAACATGAATTAAAATAGAAGATGAAATCTTTATTGCTGGCCTCAATCCTTCCTCATAAAGATGAGGTGCATCATCTGAGAAGCAGTTGACAGAATTTGAATATTAGTATTTGTGAATAATTGGCTTTAGGGCTTATTCACATTACGGCTTGTCCCAGTTGATGTTTGCAGGGGTCGGAAGCCTGAAACACGAGTCTAAAAGAGTTCAGAGTTTTCTCTGTTCTCCCCAGTGACCCCCTTCCCCCTAGAGCCTAGATGAAACAGTCTAGCCGAGGCTCAGAAAAAATTAAAAAAAAACACATACTGTACTGGATGTAGGTCCACAGCCAATGCAGTGCCAGTGATTCTTTAGTGCAGTGGTTCTCAACTCCGGTCCTCGGGACCCACCAACAGGCCAGATTTTCAGTATTACCTTGGGGAGATGCAGATTAGAATACTGCAATCACTGAGCAGCAAATGATATCACCTGTGATGTATTTCAGTTATCCTGCAAACCTGGCCTGTTGGGGGGGTCCCAAGGACCGGAGTTGAGAACCACTGCTTTAGTGTAACCGATGCTATAAAAACCAGACAATCTAGGAGAATCTCACCTCTGCGGGAGAGCCGTACATCTGAGTCTGTGTCTACAAACAGCTTAAGGTGGAACATGTTTCGGATCTCTTGGTTGTAGAAAGCCAAAATGCCCTCGAACAGCAACACATCGGGAGGGTACACTCTTGTGGTCTCTGGTAATCTGGAAAAGAGAACAAAGTAATTCACAGCTTCCACCTTCCAAAGCCAAGCAGCTGATACCTTCTCTGTGTTCCCCTGATGCCTCATACCTTGGAAATATCTGCTGCTTACTGGTATAGGACTGAGGGACCAGTCGCCAGAGATGAACAGTGTCACATGGGGGGGGATTAATCCTGTGTAAGCTCTGACACTGTCCCAACACAGAATTTACATCAAATTTAGACCCATGGCTCCGGGGGGGGGGGGGGGGGGGG
>BLSH010192076.1:1876935-1887130 GCA_018402905.1 Glandirana rugosa | reverse complement strand
ACTGCCCTCCTGAACCTTATTCACCCCCTTGATGTATTTAAAGGTTTCAATCATGTCTCCCCTCTCCCTTCCTTCCTCCAGACTGTACATATTAAGTTCCTGAAGTCGCTCTTGATATGTTTTATCCCCCAGACGTTTCACCATTTTTGTTACCCGTCTCTGAACTCATTCTATCTTATCAATATGTTTTTGGAAGTGAAGCTTCCAGAACTGGACGCAGTATTCTAAGTGAGGCCTCACTAAAGATCTATATAGAGGAATCTATATAGGAAGTTTATCTTGGTCTCATCAGACTACAGGACATGGTTCCAGTAATCCATGTCCTTAGTCTGCTTGTCTTCAGCAAACTGTTTGCGGGATTTCTTGTGCATCATCTTTAAAAGAGGCTTCCTTCTGGGACGACAGCCATGCAGACCAATTTGATGCAGTGTGCGGCGTATGGTCTGAGCACTGACAGGCTGACCCCCCACCCCTTTAACCTCTGCAGCAATACTGGCAGCACTAATACGTCTATTTCTCAAAGACAACCTCTGAATATGACGCTGAGCACATGCACTCAACTTCTTTGGTTGACCATGACGAGGCCTGTTCTGAGTGGAACCTGTCATGTTAAACCGATGTATGGTCTTGGCCACCGTGCTGCAGCTCAGTTTCAGGGTCTTGGCAATCTTCTTATAGCCTAGGACATCTTTATGTAAAGCAAAATTTTTTTTTCCAGATCCTCAGAGAGTTCTTTGCCATGAGGTGCCATGTTGCACTTCCAGTGACCAGTATGAGAGAGTGAGAGCGATAACACCAAATTTAACACACCTGCTCCCCATTCACACCTGAGACCTTGTAACACTAATCAACTACATGACACCGGGGAGGGTAAATGGCTAATTGGGCCCCAATTTGGACATTTTCACTCAGGGGGTGTACTCACTTTTGTTGCCAGCGTTTTAGTCATTAATGGCCGTGTGTTAAGTTATTTTGAGGGGACAGCAAATTTACACTGTTATACAAGCTGTACACTCACTACTTTACATTGTAGCAAAGTGTCATTTCTTCAGTGTTGTCACATGAAAAGATATAATAAAATATTTACAAAAATGTGAGGGGTGTACTCACTTTTGTGAGATACTGTATTAGCAAAAAATTCATATTTTTTCATTTTGTTAAATGTTTTTGTCTATAGATTGCATTAAAAAATAAAATAATTTTGCAAAGCAAAGTTGCCAGAAGAAAGCTTTGTTTGTCCTGAAAAAGGTCACTTAGTTGTGCTTAAAGCAGTATTAAGCCCATAACCAAAAATGTAATATATTGCAGCCTACCAATCATTAGATGTGGCGGCTGCATTTGTTTTCTTTTTTTTATGCCCCCCTCTGTTTTCACCTGGCGATCTGGCCAGTAACACACTTCCTGTATTAGAGTGCCTCCATTCTGGATGAATGAGCACAAGGGGCACAGCAGACAACAGCATTGTCAGTCTGGGGGGAGGGGAGTGTTAGATGGACTAGCAGATTTAGAAACACTAACAAATTCAAGCCGAACTTCACATAACACTGCAGTTACAGCAACACTTTTGTTTCTTTTGGATAAAAGTTTTACATAAATAAAATAAAAAGCTGATCAGTGTAAGCCCCCCTGCCAGTGTTGAACTGTTTGCTCCAACACTCCAACTGCTACATTTGCAGGACAGCTTGTCCTGCTGAAAAATACCAGACTTGCTAGCAAGATCACTAGGTGAAAAAAAAGGAAAGAAAGCCTAAAAAAAGAAAATGAATTCAGCCAACACATCTAGGAATTGATCAGCTGCAATATAAAAAAGTTTGTTTTTGGCTTTATTACCACTTTAACATATAATCCCAGGATAAACCTAGCTAATCTTAAAAATACCCACCACCTCCTTAGGGAACATTTAACCCCTTGATCACCCCCTAGTATTAACCCCTTCCCTGCCAATGACATTTATACAGTAATCAGTGGCTATTTCAGATCGCTGTATGAATGTCAGTGGTCCCAAAAAAGTGTCAAAAGAGTGATCTGTCCGCCACACTATCGCAGTCCTGCTAAAAATCGCAGATCACCGCCATTACTACATTACTTTACAAAAAAAAATAATAAAAATGCTAAATAAATATATCCCCTATTTTGTAGGCGCTATAACTTTCGCGCAAACCAATCTATATTCGCTTATTGCGATTTTTTTAACAAAAATATGTAGAAGAATATATATCAGCCTAAATTGATGAAGAAATTCATTTTTTATATATATATATATATATATATTTTTGGATATTTATTATACCAAAAAGGAAAAAATATTGGTTTCTTTTCAAAATTGTTGCATTTTTTTGTTTATAGCGCAAAAAAATTAAAACTGCAGAGGTGATCAAATACCACCAAAAGAGAGCTCTATTTGTGGGGGAAAAAAAAGACAAAAATTGTGTTTGGGTACAACGTCGCATGACCGTGAAATTGGCCTGGTCATTAAGAGGGAAATCCTTCCGGGGCTGAAGTGGTTAAAGTTTGTGGCAAAATAAAAAGTTTAACACATATTCCCTACATCTCCTCAACATGTCATTTTCCAATGTCTTGTCTTTTGCAAGTGCAAAAAAATGCCTGTTGATCTTGCTGAAATCCAGTAAGCTCCCAACTTCCTGTGCTCTCTGCTTGGGCTGCACTGAAATCCCAAGCAGTGTTATCAGCCCTACCCAGTTATATTCGGTAGACAACAGAACACTTCCCATTATGTTATGGTAATGAGGGGGGTGTGCTGTAGTCTTAGCGCACTTCCCACCCTGGTAGGACAACACTTCTCCTACATAGATAAAGTAAAGTGTGTGTTGTCACCCTAAGACAGGAAGTGTGTTACTGTCAGCATTAGCAGGTAAAACTAAATGAAAAAAGAAAGCTAATGCAGCCACGCATCTAAGGACTGGAAAGTTACAACACATTTTACATTTTGTTTTTGGTTTAGATACACTTTAGGCGCACTTTGGGTTGCCTTAAGTGCTGATTTAAGCTTGACAAATCTGGGCCAATGCATTTTTTTTAGAGAATTCTCCTTGCTGCAATGTGATGCCTTCTTTCTGCTCATCTATGTCAATTTGATCGTGTGAATCTGTGTGCTGCTGAAACTTTGATTGTTCTTTAGCACATTATGCTTACATCTAACTCCTTAAAAAATGAGACATGGGTGTCTCTGAAACTTTGATTTTTAACCACTTGCCGACCAACCGCTACAGTTCTACTGTGGCAGGTTGGCTCGGCTACCTGAATCACCATAGTTGTACGTCGGGCACGTACACGGCGATCTGTGGGCACGCCCATTCGCTAACCACCCGTGATTGAGAGAGGCAGAACGGGGATCTGCCAGTGTAAATAAAGCAGATCCCCATTCTGTCAGGGGAGTACAGAGAGATTGTCTGTTCTTAGTGATTAGGAACAGCGATCTCTCTCCTCCTCCAGTCAGCCTAGCCCCCATACAGTTAGAACACCCGGGAAACACACTTAACCCTTTGATCACCCCCTAGTGTTAACCCCTTCCCTGCCAGTGTAATTTATACAGTAATCAGTGATGGCCAACGCGTTTCGGCCATCAGGCCTTAATCATGGCTCATGATTAAGGCCTGATGGTCGAAACGTGTTGGATTTCTGTGACTGTTGTTCACATGCAATAGTAAAACAATGTTTTAGCTGACTTCCATGGCACAGCCTTTCTCTTTTTTGCATGGTTAATTATTAAGGTTATCCTTAATTTGCAGGGATTTCCTCTCACTTCCTGTTTGGCTATGGTACAGGAAGTGAAGGTAAATCTCCCCAATGTGACACAGATGGCAAAAAAGGGGCTATAACCCTCCCTTACCCTATCCAAAATGAAAGACGTTTTGCCTATAGTTCTACTTTAAGCTCAGAACAGGAAATTCAATGCAAACAGCTTTAGAATATTCTCCACTACTGAAGCTGACCATACAAGTATCAGTTTATTTTTTGATGAGCCAGGGGGATGATTGAAAAAACTGAACAGATTCCCCATCCACATATTTGAGGTGGATGGGGGAATTCTCCCCGCTGTGTCATTGTATTCCGACAGCAATATTCTCTGCCATCAGAATACACTGATCAGCACTACAGTGCTGATCGAAGCAAAATTTTCCAACAACTCCATTTGAAAGCAGTTGGTCATTAGATCAACTGCTCTTAAATGGAAATGGTCATAGATAGATTGAAATTCAGATGGTTCCTGCTCTATCGTCCAAATTTCGGTCCACCTATGGCCAACTTGACACAGGTAACGTCACACAATAGCACAGGGTCAGCTACCTACGGCCCGCGAGCCGCACCCGGCCCACTGCTGCTAATGTCTGGCCCATCAGTGTATGAATTCATGTGCACCTGGCCCGTGCACAATTTAACTCCTTCATGCTGACCGCACGCAAATATGCGGCCTCGGCTTGAAGGGGTTGTACCGAGGTGATGCCTGCAAGCTGTACGCATCACTCCGGTACCATTTTTTTTTTTTTAGAACCGGCAGTTGGCTTTCTTGGAATAACAACCGATGTGGGTAAGAAGCACTCGGCTGTTATCCCAAGCAGCGGGAGGGGACATTCCCCCTCCTGCCGGCTTGCCCGGGCTCTCCCGTCCCATCAGGAGGCCCGAGCGACCAGTCGGCTCGTCCGCTGGCTGGCCAGAGACCCGAACTGACATCACTTCCGGTTTATAGAAGACATAAAGGCGCTAAATATTAAAAAAAGGGATTTTATTAAAACTTACTGTAAAATCCTTTTCTCGGAGTTCACTGACAGACGCAGCCCTTCATTGACAAGTGGGGTTATATGCACATCCTATTAGGAGTTAACTAGGCAATAGAAAGAAAGCAAGCTGCCCCCTCCCAGTGGGCCGTCCTCTCTCTCTCATATAACCCCCCCCTGCTCTGCTTAGCATATCAGTTCATAACAAGCTGTACAAACCCAATACAGAGGGGTGGGTGCTGCGTCTGTCAGTGAACTCAGAGAAAAGGATTTTATGGTAAGTTTTAATAAAATCCCTTTTTCTCTTACGTTCACTGACAGACGCAGCCCTTCATTGACATGTGGGGATGTCCCAAAGCTGTGTCAGTCAAGAGGGGTGGGTAAACGACAACAACTGTCCCCAACAGAATCCTCTCAGGAGGTGCTAGCCGCGCCTACACTGCCGCCTGTAAAACTTTACGGCCAAAAGCACACATCAACATATAAAACTTAGTAAACATGTGCACCGAGGCCCAAGTAGCAGCCTTGCACACCTGTGACACCGAGGCCCAGTGTCTGAAAACCCAGGAAGTGTTAACTACCCTGGTGGAATGAGCCGTGACTGGAAAAAGAGGGAACCTTGCCCCGAACAGTATACGCATGGTCACGGTCTGTCTGATCCAATGGAAAACAGTAGCCGACGAGGCCGCCAAACCTTTGCGCGGACCATCCGTTAGCACAAACAAGACATGAGTCTTCCGAAAAGGAGCTGTATTACACTCGTAATGCCCTTACGACCTCCAAGGAATGCAAAGCAATCACCATGCCAAACGAAGGGTGTGGGCACAATGAAGGCAGAATAATGTCCTCAATATGAGAAAAAAGGGGAGCTACAGCACCTGGTATTCCCAGGCAGTCCCCCATCCAGGTATTAACCAGGCCCGACCCTGCTTAGCTTCCGAGATCAGACGAGATCGGGCGCATTCAGGGTGGTGTGGCCGAAGGCCACTCTTTTGGCAGAAAAGAAGGAGAAAGACGCAGCACTGTCTTATCCTTATAAAGAACCAAGTAGGGAGAACTACAAGACAACGCTGCCAACTCAGACACCTGCCCAGCGGATGCAATGGCCACTAAAAAGACCACCCTTCGTGACAGCAAACGTATGGAAATAATCCTGATCTGCCCATATGGCGGATCTGCAGTACGGATAGTACTAACTTCCAATTCCCACGGTGCCAACGGCGACCGTACCTGAGGAGCCACATGACATACACCCTGTACAATGTACGGATCAAGAAAACGTTGCTAACGGACCCTAGAAAGGAACGCCAGAGCCGAATTCTGGCCTTTGAGCGTCTCAAAGCCAACCTGTTATCCATGCCTTGGTGTAAAAAAACCAGCACCCGAACCCTGGAAAAAGAGCATGGGTTTCAACCTCCCGCCTCAAACCAGGCAATGTAAGCCTTCCAGGTGCAATGACATATTTTGCGCAAAGTACACTTACGCGCCCTAAGCATGGTAGGGATCACGGAGTCAGAGACGCCCCTCTATCCCTCAAGACCTAGGACCCAATAGCCAAGCCGCAAAAGCCAGCGACGGCAAAGCAGGGTGCGGGATGGGTCCCGAGAGAGTAGATCTTCGCGAAGCGGAAGTCGCCAGGGAACGTCCGTTACCATCCGCACCACATCAGTGTACCAAGGGCGCCGAGGCCAATCCGGAGTCACCAGGATTGTCGGGATTCCCTCTACTTCTATCCTGCGCAGGAGCCGCGGTAGAAGCTTGAAAAGGGGAAAGACGTAAAGTAGCCTGTACTGAAAACAAGGCACCACCAGAACGTCTGTGGCGCCGGCAACGGAATCCTGTCCCGCACATGAAGGTCTGCACCTTGTGACTGAACCTGGATGCCATCAGGACCAGGTCTGGCGTGCCCCACCTGTGGCAGAACACCACCTCTGAACATAGGTACCATTCCCCCTGATCCAGAGTCTGGTGACTGAGAAAGTCCGCTTGCCAGTTTTCTACGTCCGGAATGTAGATGGCGGAGATTGCCGGCCCATGAGAATTCTGCCCACCCTAGAGTGTGGGCCGCTTCCGCAGCTGCTGCCGAGCTTCATGTTCTAACCTGATCGGGCACGTACGCCACGGTTGTGGCGTTAGCCGACTGAACCCGAACCGGGAAGCCGCACAGCCTTGCCGACCAGCGGGAGAAACAGAGCCTGATTGCCCTCAGGTCCAACACATTTATAGGAAGGCGATATTCCTGCGCCGACCAACAACCCTGAGCAGCCAGCTGTGCCAGGACTCCTACCCAGCCCGATAGGCTGGCGTCCATCGCGACTATTGATCAAGGCAGGGGGAGAAGGACTACCCCAATGCCAAGGCCGGGGCCTGAAGCCACCAGGACATGACCCCC
Source organism: Glandirana rugosa (assembly GCA_018402905.1). Lineage (NCBI taxonomy): Eukaryota > Metazoa > Chordata > Amphibia > Anura > Ranidae > Glandirana > Glandirana rugosa. The sequence goes on along the minus strand of BLSH010192076.1, from coordinate 1,880,002 downwards.
TGGTCTGGTGTCCAATTTGAACAGTTGGTCCAGGGACAAAGGAGACTTGTTCCACCGTCACAGAATCTCTCGCTGCAGAAGCCGAGTGTGACTCTGGGCGAACTGTAACGCCTCAAAGGCTGTGACCATGAGCCCCGCCTACAGAAGCATAAGGGGGACCACCGACGTGACAGCAGGACTCGCACTGCTGCTTGTAGCGTCAGTAACTTGGTCGGAGGAAGGAACACCTTCGCCTGCTCCATGTCCATAATTAGACCCAGATATTCCAGTCGACAAGACCGAGTCAATGCTGACTTCTGCAGGTTGATCAGCCAGCCAAAGCCTCTCGTCGAGGCCATGGTGATAGCAACATTGTCTTCCAGAGCCGAAGCTGACTCCGCTCGCAGCACAGATCGTCGGGGTATGCCCCCACAGTAATGCCTCACAACCTCAACAGAGCCAGCACCGAAGCCAGTAGCTTGGAGAAGACCCGAGGGGCCAAGGCCAGGCCGAAGGGGAACCACAAATTGATAATGTAGATCCCCTACCGCAAAGCGCAGGAAGCGATGGTGCTGAATACCAATGAGACATGCTGATAAGCGTCCCTGATGTCCAGAAACGCCAGGAAGTACCCTAGGTGAAGGGCTGCCACGGCCGAGCGTACAGACTCCATCCGGAATTTTTGCGCATTCACAAAGTGATTGAGCGCCTTCAGGTCCAGAAATGGCCTGACCCCACCTTTTTTGGGTTCCACAAAAAAAGTTTGAATAAAATCCGTGGAAAACCTCTCCATGGAGGGACCGGCACAAGTACCCCCTGTTCGGACAGCGTTTGAACCGCCCCTAAAAGAGCTACCCGACGCCCCGGAGGGGGTCTCAATTTTGACGGGAGGAACCTGTCTGGGGGTAGTGTTGAACTCTATCCTGTACCCGGAGGACGCCACTTCTCGACCCCACCGGTCTGAAATGTGATCAGTCCACCTGTCTGTGAACCTGTGAACCTCAGCAGTCGGCCCCCCCACCCGAAAGTCAGGCGGGGGCAACTCCTCATGCGGATGAGATCTTGTCCTCCATCTGTTCGGGGCATGCGTCGCCAGGGCCGCTTACCGAACCCCGAGGCAGACTTGCCGGGCCTGAGGCCTTGCCCGTTGTACCGGGCGTATGAAAAAAACGCTTCTGGCCCGAAGAGGAAGGGCCCTGCTTACGCCGCTACTCCCGCCGTTGTGGTGCTGGAAGAAAACATACTCTTCCCCCCGGCGAAATCCTTACTGATTTCATCTAATTGCGCCACAAAGACCCGACCTCCCTGAAAGGGCAGGTCCGTGAGCCCCTTTATGGATGCGTGGTCACCCGACCAACAGCGTAACCACAGAAACAGTCTAAAAATGACTGCAAAAAACAGACCTCTTCGACAGCATGGGGAGTAGGTCTAAGGCTACGCCACACAGGTACCGTAGACCCTGTATCTGTATCAGGTGTACAACCCATCTGCAAAGCCTCCGGGGAGTACCTGAAGTCCAGTTCAGGGTGCAACTCAGTCGCACGATCTGTAAGCGACTGCGCCACCATGGCCGACGCCAAGCTGGTCTCATGGCCGTCCCCGATAACAAGAACAATGTCTTGGTATCGTCTCCATCCTATCGGCCGGATCCTGAAAGTATGGAGACCTTTCCGAAGAAAAAGTCATCGCCCTATTCAGGCGAGCCACCGGAGGTTCCACTGCGGGGACGCCCACTTCTGTAAAAAACTATCCACAAAGGGATAACCATACAGAAAAGCACTTGGGCAATGAAAAAGATTTCTGCGGCCGCCGCCATTCGTATACACAAACTGGTCAAAAAAGTGGACATGAGGATAAACCTTAGGGTCCGCGCTGGCTTAAAGGACCCACAAACGTAGGTAGTCCGAAAGCTCCAGCTCACCATCTGAGAGCTCCACGGGGGTCCCTGTGACCACCGAGCCCCTTTCCGGTTCAGATTCCTCCCCAGAAGAGGGAGGGGGTGGATGCTTTTCAGTCACCCCCTGGCACGGCTCGGTACCCCCCGGCAAAGAACTCCCCCAAAATGAAGTCAATTGGACTAGGAGAACCACAGGTCCCAGTGCAGCCTGCGCTTCCACGGACCCCTCCGGGGAAGAACCCACAGGTTCAGTCGCCAATGTGCCACCTGAACCCTTGCTAGACTTAAAGGCCAAGACACCCCCATAGTGCAGCCTCACCAACACCCCACAGAGCGACCGGGTAATGCCCAGAAGGACTGTGCCCACCGCCACTGACACCCCAAGGAGAGTCAGCTATACTTCCTGATTGCCCTACTGCGTCGTGTCCCAGTTGGAGCGCAGCCCGCCACTTATATTGCGCTAAAATTCTGCTGTGCTGATCAGATTCAGGGAATGACCAAGAAAATGGCCGCCGAACGATAGTGCAGAGGTGCAGGGGCTGTGTAATGTAAAGGAGTCCAGAGGTACGGGGCTGTGTAATGTAAAGGGGTCCAGAGGTAAGGGGGCTGTGTAATGTAAAGGAGTCCAGAAGTGCGGGGCTGTGGTATCAGATCGCTGCCCTCCTCACCGATCGGCGACCGAGGGCCCCCCTGATCCAATACCGCACTTGTCACAAACGTAACAATGCCACTCTCAGCTGCTTTCAGCACAAAGATTTCCCAGTTTGCGGGACCACCATCTAAGGGTCAGCCGCCTGAGAGCGATTGTTACCGGGCTAATTCAAACAATTAACCCTTTCTCTGCCACCACTTCTGGATTTTCCGGCCAGAAGACCCGTATATTAGCAATACCAGTAGATTTTATGACCATAACGATTATATGCCCAGAAGACCGGCCTTTTAGGTCTTCACCACCGTCTCTTTCCCAATTAACAAACTTAATCGGGCCATTGTTAGCGAGAGTCCGCCGACTGGGAATCTACCACCAGGGCGTTTGACCCTTTAGAAACACGACTTTCGTCGACTCTCACCGTAACAATGCAAACACTGTTCACGCCATAACCTAGTCCCCCCGGGAGCCAGCGGCTAGCCACTCCTCCCGTCGCTAGACTATGGTGTCGGGGCGTGAAGACCTGAGGAAATGTAATGTGT
>BLSH010192076.1:1859673-1876925 GCA_018402905.1 Glandirana rugosa | reverse complement strand
GAAAAATAAAAGTACAAAGTGAGACAAATTTACAGCGAAAGAGAACAGATTGAAAAATACCTTGCCTTTGAAATGTCTTTGCTTAATCAGTGTTTTGAAGACGATTCCTTGGTTCCCTGATGTTGATGGTAAGGTGAGAACTCCTGTCTGATGGTCACAGTCTCTTTTTCTTTGAAACACCAGGGGTGGGGCCGTACCTCTTCTGGACATTCGTAGAAGAGAGGGAGTTTCCTTAGACAATGTCCAGGGCGGACCGTGGAGATACATGCTGCATAATCATGCATGGATCATAACTTGTTACTGGATTATCTTTCATATTTTACAGTATGAAATTTAATCTCAGCTTGCAATAAGCTTTCATATGACTCCAAACATGAGAATTCTAAAACCTTATAGGACCCTGGGGAGGGAATGGACCAATTCTATCCCTCCTTGGGTAACAAGGGGTGAATGTTTATATTTGAATTATCCGGATCGAAATTCTACATTCAAATATGTAATGTTTATCACTATGGCATACCTATAGCGGAAGTTATGACTGTATGTATGTTTTCATGTAAGTTTAAGGCAGCAAGGGAGAGTCATGCCTAGGTCAGACCTGACAGGGTAATTTATGGGCCAACAGCAGTGTCTTGTATGTTTGTTCAAGATAAGTGGACAGACCTTCTTCCTGGCCGCTATAAACCATAATCAAGGGCCTACTTTTAAATTAGCCTGTACACACTCAGAGGGGGGTGACAAGCCTTCCAAACTGCCATGTCGGAAGGGGAGAGAGAAAAAATAACTTAACTATTTACGTAACTTCCCTGCCAAGATGAAGTCAGTGTCGCTTTGGGCCTGGTATCATCTCACGCATGATACCATCACAGGGTCCAGAGGTATGGGGACTGTATAATGTAAAGGAGTCCAGAGGTGCGGGCTTTGTAATGTAAAGGGGTCCAGAGGTATGAGGACTGTGTAATGTAAAGGAGTACAGAGGTGCGGGGGCTGTGTAATGTAAAGGGGTCCAGAGGTGCAGGGGGCTGTGTAATGTAAAGGGGTCCAGATGTGCGGGGCTGTGTAATGTAAAGGGGTTCAGAGGTATGGGGGGGCTGTGTAATGTAAAGGAGTACAGAGGTGCAGGGGGCTGTGTAATGTAAAGGGGGTCAGAGGTGCAGGGGCTGTGTAATGTAAAGGAGTCCAGAGGTGCGGGGCTGTGTAATGTAAAGGCGTTCAGGGGTGTGGGGGCTGTGTAATGTTATCTTCATTTATTAGCAGGTGAATGCGGCCCTCCATGCATTCACACACATTGAATCTGGCCCTTAAGTGGAAAAAGGTTGCTCACCCCTGCAATAGCAAAACAGACAAAACACTAATGAACTCTAACTAAGAAGAACCTAACTGTGAGCCTCAGTCTCTGTTACAGTCCTGCTGGCATTGGGGCCATTTTTGCTTTACGTGCTCAGAACCCCACTATTACAAGCATACGGTAGCAAAGGCAACCTGCCAGCACATAGCAGAGGCCCTTAGACTCGGATACTCTCCAGGTGTAATCCGTTCCTGGATAGCCACTACACGTTCTGAATGGTGGCAGGCTGAAGACAAGCCTTAGATTCTGAGTGAGGTCAAGGGTAAGGCAGCTATTCAGGCTTAGGGGCCTAGTCTGCACATCCAGACCAAGCACAGCACACAGTAGCTTGTGTGCAGTTTTCTCTCCTGTGCAAGCCTCCTGTCCCACTTATTACAGAACACTCTGTAGCCCTGTCCAGAGGCTAGGCTACCGGCAGCTACACTCCCCATAACCTTTCAGCTCTCTCCCTGGGCACTCCAAACTCTGCCCAGGGCAGGGTCAATCGCATTCCTTCTGCCCCCTGCAATGGGGAACTCCCTCCTTCAGCACTCGGACCCCACCTAAATGGTCACTGCTCCTCCTATGCTGGGGACTCTTTCTGCTCTCCAGCAGGAAGAGGGCAATACACTGAGGCTGGTAAAAATGTTCTGCTGAGCGGCTTAAAGGAGCTGCCAGCCAGAGCTACATACCAATTAAGATTATTTATTAAATACTTGTAATGTTAGGCTCAACCAGAAAATACTAATTAAAATGTTTATATAGGCATTGATTTTAGATCTAGGTGGGAAGGATTAAAACCCCTGCTAGGCTGATTTTTTGCGGTCTGTGTGCCTATGGGGACATTTTTTGTCACTTCCTGTCCCAAAAACACAACAGGAAATTACATGAAATCTCCCAAAGAAAGGGGTGTCCCTATTGGAACATTTCCCCTTAGGCTGCTTTCACACTGAGGCGTTTTACAGACGCTATTTAGCTAAAAATAGTGTCTGTAAAGCGCCTCAAAACTCCACCCCAATGAGAAAGCCCTGAGTGCTTCCACACTAAGGCGGTGCGCTAGCAGGACGTTACAAAAAGTTCTGCAAGCAGCATCTTTGGGGCGGTGAGTGGAGCGGTAATATACCGCTCCTCTACCGCCCCTGTCATTGAAATGAATGGCAAGCACTTCCGAAGCGGCTACACACCGCCTCGGTAGTGCTGAGCGCCGGCACTTTTAACCCCCTTTTAACCCCTTGTGGGGGGTTAAAAGCGTGGCGCTCCCGCCTGCATAGCAGAGCCATATCGCTGGTAAAACTCCACTAAAACTAGCAGGGTTTTACCGCGACAGCGGCTACCGCTTCAATGTGAAAGTGGCCTTACCTCTTGCTCTGGTGACGACTCTAAAATTTTGGTTTTCCTGAGCAAATGACACAAGCTAATTCTCCATTATTTAAAAGAAGGGTGCACTTGGCTTCCACATCCTTTGTCGTGCCTGTGTGTTGTGGCAATTGCCCATTTTGAACTGCATTTAAATGTCCCTGCAGTGATAGATATACTATATTAGTGCTCATCAAATGGATGGAATCAAGAAGCTGAATGACAGCAGAGGGCCATAAAACATCCATCCTGGGTCACATCCAAAGCTATTAAATAAGCCTTAATATTTGCACTGCAAACAAAAGGTATAGTGTCAACAGAGTCCTAGAGTGTATAGTAATCCTTAAGGTTTCTACAAAGCATCATTGTACAGATACAAACCTTCACTATTTAACTAAAGCCTTCTTCCAAACAAAATGTCTTTTTTAGTTTTGAATAGACTGTGGAGGAGTTAGGACTTCTGACTTTTATTGCGGTTTGTGGTGACATTGGGGAAATGTGTCCTCACTTTGCTTCCCCACCGACACTCCTGTGACACCAAGACTAAAAAATAAATGACTAGGGCTCACAGGGACAGGAAAGCACAGACAGCGATTATATTCTTTTGTCAGTGTACTACAAAATCTGCTTCCATTGCTGTCTCTGTCCCTTTTGCAATAGATTTTCCATAATTTCTGGTCCCTCTCCTCCTCTGTCACTTGGACAGGAAGTGGAGGAAATCTCCACAATGGTGAAACAGTAAGCAATCAAAACGGCTAAGGGATCAAATTCCTACCCACTCTATATAAAAACAAAATATATCCATTTACTCCTATGGGGCTTCCAAAGTGTAGCAAAGTACATATGCGCTAACTAGTCTGATGGACTACTGCTCCCAGCCCATCCTCTTCCAGGCCCTGCCAGCCCTCCCAGCTGCAACGGCCCTCTTCCACTGCCACAGTGACACCACAGTCCCAACTGGCTCTTACACCCTTCTCAGACTGTCTCTCAACCCAATCTGCTCTGGTGTACCTCTTCCAGCTTTTCAGGGAGTGCATCACTCCCCGATGCCTGTCACTTGTAGTTCCTCCCTTGGAGATCTCTCCGATAGATCTCCTGCTGTCCTTTTCCACTCTGCCTTGTGCCTCTCCTGCAGGATATCACTCTCTGTTCCTGGCTGCACCTGAGCTCTCCTAGGCCAAGGTCAAGCTCCCCCCCCCCCCCAGACTGGGAGCTCCCTCTAGGCCTCAACAGCCTCCACACTATTCCATCTGCAGCTCTTCCATCCAAACTCTCCTCCCAAACTGGGCTGTCCCAAGGTATTTAAGAAGGCCTGCCCCCTGCCAATCCAGGTTGGGGATTGGTCAGAGCTCCTTAACATACCTCAGGATGCTTCGCCTCCTTTTCCCCACCCTTTCTTCCAGAACTTTCTGAACCCAAAAGGAGGGGTTACCAAGGGGTGTCACTACCTGCAGTCAACAGTCACTCCCTAGGCCTGACCAAATTTACCTCACCTAACAACAATCTCTCTCTAAGCACCTACCTATGGTAGAGGGCGCAACACTCACCACCCATCAAACCTCAGCTGGTCCCCAAATCTAGAAAAAATAGCTCCTGGACCCAGGAGCAAGGGCATCCCACGATCTAAAATTAGAAGGGGGAAAAGGGAACAAACTTGGATGGGAACTGTACAAATAAATAAGTACAAAAATAGATTTCAAACTTTGCGGATATTTACACCTGTACACAGTAAATATACATTCCTAACTACCGTCCCTGCAACGAACAGCATGGAACACATCCAATATACACATCCGAGCCAGAGCACTTCTCCAGAGGGAAAAGTACTCACGCTCACACAGTTGTAGAGAAGGTCTTGACTCTTGTCAGATAGGAAGAGAAAACAACCAAACTACAACTAACTAAACAGCACATAGGTCTGTTGAGAGGGGATTATAGAACTCCCAACAGAGCAACAAACACAGCAAACTGTAGCAACGTCTCTTTCCTGTCTGATCCGTCATTGAGGGGTTAGATCCCACTGACAGAAACAGCAAATGGGAAAAGGAAATAAATGCAGTTAGTATCTTTTTAGAGTTCCTGATGACAGGGGCCCCTCGCCGGACAACAGGCTCAAAAAGAAAAGGGATGACCTGAACAAACCTCACCCCAGTGCCCTTTCAACGGGCAAGGTCTCTTCCATTGGGCACAGGGTGGCAGGCTGGTATGTTCCGGCAAAAGTCAGGAAACAAAACAAAAACCCTATAGCACTGACCAGCAGTCCTTGGGTTTGGGTTTATGCAACTTCCGACTCTCACAGTCCTTCATGCATAACACAGAGGGTCCGGGCAACCGTCTTCAGCCCCCTTCTGTTGTCACCCGAGAGACAGTAACTCTGGGTCGCCCGACCCACTTTAATGACCAGCACCCTGTCTCTGTGAATGGACCTTCTGATCCGCCACTCTTGAACCAGGCCCACAACTCACTCTCTGGCCCCCTTTGTTTGGGTGTCACTGTGGGTTCTTGCTCTGTTATAAGAGGGGTTCCCTGGATACTTGACCCTCCAGTTTCCCACTCTTCTTCCTCCTCTGAGCTTGACCCTGGATATGACCATTCTGTAAATCCCTCTAATGACCCAAACTCAGCCTGCAGTCTGAGGGAGCCTAGATCCAAGACCCAGCCCTCACCTTTCCATCCAGCTCACCTGAGAAAGCATCTCTCTCTGGCAGCGGCTCCTTCCGGATGGGCATGGCAGGGACTTAGGGCTGACCAACACATCAGGGAATTTAACTGGTTCTGGCATGGCAGTACTTACCGGTACCAGGTCCCTGGCCAGGTCACGGGCCTCCGCTGCTTCTTCTCCTGAGTCCTCTGCATTCATGGGAGAGTCCCCAGGCTGCAACTCTACCCCGCCTTTGGTTGGTAACACCAGGCCCGATCCGGCATTCCAGGACTTCTGCGGCTGTGGGTGACAGACTCCTGTGCACAGGTCCACCATGTAATAGCATCGTGCTTGTCACATTGGCTGCACCGGGCCCAGGCAGTGACCTCTGTGGTTGGCATCTGACACTCTGGGCACAGCAAGCATAGCCGCACAGTACCCTCAACCACTCCCAGGGCGAGTCCCCCGCTCGGCTCCAATTGGGCACCAGTGTCCGTTTCGGCTTGTCCAACAACCACGGTAGCGCTAGTAACATTCCGCCACTCTCTGCCTTCAGCTGCCTCGTGGTGTGTCTCCTAGACCAGGAAGCTCCCGTCTCCTCTAGGGTCGTGGCACCACTAGATCTGATAGGCAGCCTTGTTCCTGGTCACGCTGCTGTAACCCCTTGTGTGAAGGATGAAAATTTGCAGACACACTGACTCCAGCAGGACTTGTCCTGGCATGGTGGCTCATTCAGTGGTTGCAGGTACCAACAGTAATTGTAGTAACCCATCTTCCTGAAGGGAACACTTTTAGCACAGTCCCACCCGCAGGCTTACCCCGATCACCCCGGGCAACAGGAAACCGCACCGGGCACACTTTACTGTTTAAAGCAGGAGATGGAAGCATAAGTTTAATAGGCCCAGCATTTGCTGTACGATGGGTGTGTTTGCAATCCAGTGAGGAGTGTCCAGCCTTTGCAGAGCATTGGACATATTTGTAATCCATGGGCGTGGTCGTCTGCTGTTATTGCCACGGGTGATGATGCATGTTACAAAAAGTCACTGAATTGCAGGATGTAAAATTCAAGTGTCTGTCCCAGGACTGGAGCGACTGGGCAAATAAAGACAGCAACTGGCAAAGGCTCCCGGTGGTTGCTATGGACAACGGCACACTTGTAAAATGTCACGGTTTAACCGGAAACACATAGGTCCTTCCCCCGGGTTCAATCCTCGCTAATAGCAGAACAATCACATTTCCTTGAGTCAGTTCACTACAGTTGCTAGGGGTAACGACTGGCAGATTTACGTGAAAACAGGTGAATCCCGGACCGAGCCCCCAAATGTAGCCATTGCCCCCTTGTGGGTTGCTGGATGTTGTGGTTCACCTGATCCCACTGCCCTCAGTCACACTCTTTCCTTACATCCGGAGTCACAGAACAGGCTAGTAGTTCATTTTGTCTCACCGACACCTGCCACTTGTAGTTCCTCTCCTGGAGATCTCTCCAATAGTGCTCTCTCCTGCTGTCCTTTCCACCTCTGCCTTGTGCCTCTCCTGCTGTCCTTTCCCACTCTGCCTTGTGCAAAGTCATCCACAACTCTGTCCCGAGCTACATCGCCAATCTTGTCTCCACATCACCCAAACAACTCTCTCCACTCCTCCCAATACCTCCTGTCTCCTCCTCCCATGCTAATCTCCAGAACTTCTCTAGAGCTTCTCCCATCCTCTGGAATGCTCTACCTCAGCCTGTCCGGCTATCTCCTACTCTGGCTGCCTTTAGGCGATCCCTGAACACTCATCTCTTCAGGGAAGCCTATCACGCCTCTAACTAGCTGAACTTTTACCACTTCCATCGGCTCATCTCCCACAGTTCTAACCTTTTGTACTACTTGCCCCACCATTTTAGATTGTAAGCTGTTATGAGCAGGGCCCTCTTAATCCATTGTTATTTTATTGTATTGTAACAGTACTGTCTCCCTTTATACTGTAAAGCGCTGCACAAACTGTTGACGCTATATAAATCCAGTATAGTATAGTATATACTTACAAATACCAGGTATGGCACTTTGATCCGGTATTTGGGGAAAGGTACGGTGGGGGGAGTGCAGTGAAAGCAACTGTGAGCAGTGGAAGAAGGTGGGCCATTAACATAGCCTGTTAATTTGACTTGAATGGGTCATAGACTCAAGGCAGCCTGTGAATGGGCAATGATGAAGAAGCAGCACTCTCCCCTGCTATCCCAAGACTCACTGTTTTAGACCAACAGCACTGTGCATCCAACAGCAATCATAATATTATATATATATATACAGTATATATATATATATATATATATATATATATATATTCTGCTTTCAAGTTAGTAGTTTAAAAGTTAATGTATCTAGAGTCAAGGGACCCTGGTACCCGTATTTTAATAAAAAAATGCCTCCCAGGTCCTGTATTTTTTTCTTATTAGAGGTTCACCTTAAATTAGAGTTGTAAAGTCTTGAGGTTAAAGTGTCACTAAACCCAGTAATATGAAAATAGTTCACCCCCAAAGTGCCCATAGCTTATAAGTCTTCTTTTTACATTAAAATACTGCCACTATATACCTTTTGGAATGGCCTGTATACCGTGGTTTCCTGATAACCTGCACAGTTTGTCCATAGCTGTGTGTTCAAGTAGAAGGAGATTTCCACTACAGCCTGTATACACACCCACATGTGTGATGTCAATATCAAGTGACCTGAAAAGTTCAACTGAAACAGGAAATGTTCTATCTAGCATAAGAGACCAAACTGAGCATGTGCAGCTTTACCACCCTGCTGTGTATTATATGGCCTTCCCCAGATAGACAGTGCAGGAGGGAAGTATCTATGCATACAGGGTAAAACAGGCTTTTTTACACAATGCAGAGGATTAACCCCTTAAGTTCCACAGTGAGTATAACAAGCACGCTATGCTGCACATACAGACTGATTTTACGGTTGTGGGTTTAGTAACACTTCTGTACTGTAGATGCCCCCCAGAGCCACCCTAATGCTTACCTGAACCCGATAGTTCCAGCATCGAGGATTAGCCCAACAGCTCCAGTCGCTGACTCGGGTCCTCATTGGATAGATTGATAGCAGCAAGAGAAATTGGCTCCCACTGCTGCCAATCAAATCCAGTGACACAGGAGCCGGGGGACGGGGCAGAGTACTGCTGTCTGTGTTAATGGACGCAGCAGCAGGACTCGGGAACACGCCTGCATGGGTGCCCCCATGGATTATCGGCTCTCCGTGGGGGCACTCGCCGAAGAGGAGGAGTAAGTAAATTGTGGATGATAAATAAATAGTGGATAATCTTCATAAACACCTTAATTTTGCAGTATACAGGTAAATATATTAAAGAAATAATAGATGATGCTTATAAACACCTTAATTTTCCAACATGCAGGTGAGTATATTTTAAAGTCCACTGTGCTCGTTTAGATGTTCATATTGGTGAGCCAATGATTTTTCCAAAATCCAATCTTCCAAAAAAGGTGAAAAAGCGTTTTTACAAATTAAGATCAATAGAGGAACAAATGAATGAATGAATATCTCTAGATACGTCAGAAGACTGCTCTTTAGACCGCAATAACTACAAGGTCAAATCAAACAAAAAAACATTTTTTTTCCATAAAAGAGGTATGTGTCCATATAAAGTGATTGGTGCTTCTTAAGCCTCGTACACACACGCCAATTGTCGTACGACCGCACACCCAACTTTTGTCCAAATTGGCTGTCCGTGGTTTTGTCTAACGTACTGACGGTAGTCAAGTAATCGTCCGACAAAGGCGAACGTAGCGACGTGTTATGAGCGTATAAAGAGGAAGTTCAGGTGAATGTGAATTACGGACGCAGGTTTACACGACTGAACACTTCCTGGATTTGGAGCATGCGTGTTTGCACTTCCAACTTTTGTTGGGCCAACTTCTGTATACACGAGCCGAAAATTGGCCAATGCCTTGATGGCCAACTAAAGTTTTCTAGTCTTCTCAGACAACTTCTGTTGGACGAGAATTGGAAATTGGCTGTTGAATTGTGCGTACCAATGGTCGGATTATCGGACAACAGGCTGTTGTACGACCGTTGTTGGCCGATAATTGTACCGTGTGTACGGACCATAAGTCTCCTCTGACTTCTCAGTGGCGAAAAACGTGCTGGTGGAAATCCACTTACCTGAAAGTAGTCCCTTCAAGGGGGTGTCTCGTCTCCACAGTATAAGCCACTGTGTAGCTTATTTTCCTGAAGCTGCGGCGCTGTCCTCCGCTTTACCCTGCCAGCCCCTCCATGTCCTTCATATGTGAAAAGAAATGTTGCCTAGAATAGCGCAATATAGTTTTGCCAAAAGCATCTTATTTAAAATATAAGTAAATTGTATAAAAACTGCTTCATTGCAGTTCGAAATAGCGCTGGGTTACAAAACAAGGAAGTCCGGCTTCGGACCGGAAGTGACGTAATGACGCACTGTTTGTTACAATCACTTTAACCACTTCCCGACCAGCGCCGTAAATAGGCGGCGGTCGGGTTTGAGCGGCTCTACCGGGACATAGCCTGCACCTGTAGGCTATATCCCGGTATAATTTTTTAGAGCTGGCAGTCGGCTATCCAGGGGAAACGACCGATCCGGCTCAGGAGCCGCTCGGTCGTTACCCCAGGGGGCGGGAGGGGACATCCCCCCTCCCGCTGCTCTTCTCCGGCCTCCCGTGCCACCAGCGCCAATTTAAAAAAAATTACAGTATTCAGAATCGCCGTTTTTGGCAATCTGAATACTGTGAAGTGCAAAGGAGGGATGGGGGGTCTTTTAGACCCCCCGGCCCTCCAAAAAGAGTACCTGTCACCATATATTACTATCACAAGGGATGTTTACATTCCTTGTGATAGCAATAAAAGTGATCAGATTTTTTTTTTAAAGGAACAGTGCTAAAAATAAATAAATAAATAAATAAAATTAAAAAAAAAAAAAGATTTAAATCGCCACCGTCCCCGTGAGCTCGCGCAGCAAAGAAAACGCATACGTAAGTCGCGCCCACATATGAAAACGGTGTTCAAACCACACATGTGAGGTATCGCCGCGATCACCATAGTGTGAGCAATAATTCTAGCAAAAGACCTCCTCTGCACTTCTAACCTGGTAACCGATAAAAAATTTTAAAGAGTCGCCTATGGAACTTTTTAAATACCGGACTTTGTCGCCATTCTGCGAGTGCGCGCAATTTTCAACCGTGTCATGTATGGTATCTATTTACTTGGCGTAACATCCTCTTTCACAATATACAAAAAAATTGGGCTAACTTTACTGTTGTCTTATTTTTTAACTCAAAAAAGTAAAATTTTTCCAAAAAAATCGCGCTTGAAAGACCGCTGCGCAAATACCGCGTGACAAATAGTATTGCAACAATCGCCAATTTATTCTCTAGGGTGTTTGAAAAAAATATATATAATGTTTGGGGGTTCTAAGTAATTTTCTAGCAAAAAAAATGTTTTTAGCTTGTGACCACCAAATGTAAAAAAAGTGGCCCGGTTGGTAAGTGGTTAATTGAGGCCACAGTTATGATCAGAAGGGGTGATTCCCACCGTGAAACCAGGCAGTTTGGGGCAAAGCTGCTTAAGTTTTCAATGGCTTTGCTGGGCACAAAAGAAAAAGGCTATTGTAACCTCGGAATTCTATGAGGATTTTGTTATAAAATAGCAGTTCTACTTCCCTCCTCCCAACGGTCATAACTGCAGGCATTAAAAAAGGTTTTCTGTAGAGCAGCCCAAAGGTGGAATACCCCTTTAATTAACATAATGAAACTGAGTACTTTCCATTACCACACAGCAGCTAAATGAAATGTAGCTTTTACAGGTAGTAATGAAAATTGATCGTAAATGGTTGTTGTGGATTAGTAGACACTGTTAATCTTGCCTTTTTCCATTAAAAAAATGTTTTGTTTTTAAGAAAGCCATACATTTTTTGACACTGCAAGCCAAAGAATAGCCATTGGTTAGTGATTAATCCAGCCCCTGCACAAATATGGGGAGAGGGTGACTTCACCCCATAGTTCACTGCTATCTCACTTCTCTGCACCCTTTGTACCATCATGGCATTGAGCAAAATGGTACTGCCAGCCTTCCCTGTGAAATCAGCACCGGGAGCTCAGCTCCTATTTGCACAGCCTTCCGCAAACAGGTTTGTCAATTATTAATTAGGCAGCTGAGAGCCAGGAAACTGAGACCAGAGGGAGGGAGAGGGAGAGAGGGGAGGGAGGTAGGAGTCAGGATAAGTAAGGTGTAAGGAGAAGACACAAGGAGAGTACTACCAAGGTGAAGACAGTACAAGTTTAGAGGAGATGATGGAGGACGACAAGTGACGTTTCTACTGGACTGTAGACATTGATTGATGACCAGCAAAGGGTAAAGGTATAAGAAGACCTGTTTTGCCCTGTGGGGGTTCCAAGACCGAGAACCTGGACTGACGACATACAGCCGTCATGGCTACAGGTAAGCGTACCTAAAGACTAATTAGGCTTGCACACTCTCATTGGCAGATAAAATCACCAGAAAGCTCCTGTGCCTAAACAATGTGTGCCCCCCCATTCAAAAGCAAACACGTGTTCACTGTGTATTAATAGATAGGACAGGAAAGGATGGCTTCTTGACATCCTCTTGAATATTACAAACCAGGAATGTGGTTAAAGCATGACACATCTAGTATAAAAGGATCCCTACATTCCAGAGGGCCCTTGAGCAGCTGTTTATTCTGCACAAACAATATATCCACCCCTGCCCACCTTATCTAGTATACATCAACATCACATATTGAAGACACAGGGCTTGGAGGGTCATCTAAAGCTAAAGTCACTAAACTCTGTGCGCCACTATAACCTAGATCAGCCTTTCTCAACCTTTTCAACATGGAGGAACCCTTGAAATAACTTTCCAGTCTCAAGGAACCCTTGTTAAAAATTATTATATCTACAACTCATGATACATTAGTGTGATGGTCAGTGGGAAGAATGATCCTTACATGTGTGGCCAGTGGGAAGAATTACCCCCTTACAGATAGCTGAAAAGATTAATGGTGTCCGAAGGAACTTACCTGAGAGACAGAAATTGCTCATTGCTCAAGGAACACCTAGCAATCTCTGGAGGAACCCTAGGGTCCCATGGAACCCTGGTTGAGAAACCCTAACCTAGATGTCAACCTTTTTCAAATTTTCAGAGCTGAGCCAAACACTGTGCAGTGCCAACTGTATGGATGTCAGATTCCTATGTTCTCCGTTCTGTTATGTCTCTTGAACAGAAAGTGTGTTATTTAGATAGCGATAGATGTATCTAGATCCAGCAAGAGAATGATTCACATAACTTTGAATAAAATGAACACACAGTTCAGGCATCTTTGTTAGACCTTATGACCTACCTAGTAAGATGGAGATATAAGATGGAAGTTGGATTGTCCAGAATCCCTACGAAGCCCCTGGCTTCTTATATGCTTTGGATATTTCAACCGTAAGATCCCCCTGCCCTCATTCCCAACCTAGGAGTCCAAGGAGTTTGCCCCCCCCAACATGAGGACTCATAATGGGTATGCAGCTGCTCTGATCTGCATTGACCAACATGGGCTCAACACAAGGACTCATAGAAGACAATTGTTTTCTATGTGCCCTGTTCTCAATGTACAGGTGCATTGCATAAAAATGCACCTAACTGCATTGTTGCACAATACACAAAAGTGAGTGTCAACATGCATCATTGAGCATGCATTTTGTGTGCTTTATGCATATTGAGAACAAGCCCTTGCCTCACTATGCTATCCCCAATTTCCTCCTTGGTCCAGCACTGGAGTTTCTCTTCAGGACAGAGTGCCATTATGACCATTTTAGTGAGTCCAGCCTGTTATTTACATGCCCTCTTCAGGGGGAACATCATCACGTAGGCTCGGCTCACAGTACTACAGGACTGACTGGCGATCACACATTATTACATGAGTGACACTCAGTCCTAGAATAATGCACATCCCTGCCACTGCCAGAGAAAAAAAGCATAAGTCCTAGTGACATCATCATATCAGCAAGACTGGCATAGGAGAACTTCGGGTTGGCGAGTTTAAGTAACATGGCTGGAGTTCTAATTTAACTCCCCATTATCTACCAAAAACTAAAATATCAAATTTGGGTGGCCTTATAAATACCATTTTCCCTCATTACACAATGGAATTCATAGAGTGTTTTATCTTAAAAAAAAGTTTACAGAAGATTAACAGATAAAAATGAAATGTGATGCAAAAATGTGGCATTGGTATAGAAAAGTGAAGACAACAATAAAAGCAAAGATGTAATTTTATGTTGACAGCATTTATTCTGGTTATAGAACAATATTCTAATAAATTATGGATTGAAAAATCTGTAGAACATTATAAAAGGTTATGGGATGAATAAAAGGGACATTTCCAGGATATCTCTAAATGTTATTTTTTTTGTTACACTTTAAAAAAACTTAGAAGTCTTAAATTCAGGAAGTATTCAGACATACACAGATACGAACAAGCTGCAAATATGCTAATGTAATGTAACTATGTTTGTTGAGCCACTTGTAGACTCCATCTGAAGCCTGAGAGACAGGGTGACCACATAGAACAGGGTTTCTCAACCAGGGTTCCGTGGAACCCTAGGGTTCCTCCAGAGGTTGCTAGGGGTTCCTTGAGCAAGATCAATTTCTGACTGTCAGATAAGTTGCCACTGACATCACTGATCTTTTTAGCGATCTGTAAGGGTGTAAATCTTCCCAATGACCACAAGTATAAGGAGCATTCTTCCCACTGACCGTCACACTAATGTCATGAGTTGTAGATATAGTCATTTTTGCAGGGGTTCCCTGAGACCGGAAAGTTATTTCAAGGGTTCCTCTATGTTAAAAAGGTTGAGAAAGGCTGTCATAGAAGAAAAAGAAGTGAGAGACAGAGCTGTCACCCCTATAACAGGGAGTGCCTGTAAAAAAGGGCTTTTATAGCAGGGACCACTAGATATTTTTGATGAATGCTGCAGATTTAAAAAATAATGAAACTTATTTGTGAAATTCCATGAATGCACTAAAATGTATATGAGGTTCTAGTGACTGGGTTTGCACAATCTTTAATCACTCCCATTCAGACTGACTTGCCCGCCATTTTCTTACATCTCTTGAATTTGCTAGTGACAGAGTACATGGTTTCTAAGCTCTGTTGCCTTTACATGGCAGTCTTGTGTACCCTATTAGAGTTTTTTTGTATTTTGTGTTACAAAGCAGTAGTAGGAGTAAGACTTCCACCACTATACCAACCAATATGAGACACCATTGCAACAAGGGGCAGGCCTGAAAATGTTTGTAGAGCGATCATTTAGCTGAAGTTTCCAAGAGATAGGAAACCAGCGATTCATTCCACCAGTTACTGGCCATTGCAGCTTTTGGTGGAATGTTCCTTTAACAGAACAATGAACCATGTAGGCTCATCAATTTCTGGGGCCAGATAAACTAAATTTGGCGGTTGTAGAGGAAAGTTATTTGTCGCACGTGACATTCTGACATTTTGTCAATTGTCATCCTTGAGATGATTGTAGCCGTGTTAGTGAAATTCCGACAGAGAAAATTGAGTACTGTACGGATACTTTTTTTATTTGCACTAACATACAATTTTTCAGGACAAGCTTTTGGGGTATGTCCCCTTCTTCAAGGTCTAAGCAGTACTGCTGGGACCTTGAAGAAGGGGGCACACCCCGGAAGCTTGTCCTGAAAAATTATATGTTAGTGCAAATAAAAAAAGTATAACAAACAGTACTCAATTTTCTGTGTCAATTGTCATCCAATTGCATGTCAATTATACTATTATGCCGCAGTGAATATGATTTATTGGGTGCAAAGTAAAATGTGTAACCATCACCAAGGATTTACAAGACACCAAGGACTTACTGGTGTTTTTGGTGCTCTATATCAGTGTTTCTCAACCTTTTTTGGTGAAGTACCCCTGCAGGTCTAAAAAAAAGTTCCTAAGTACCCCCTGTCTCGAGAAAGTAATTTATATTGTTTGGGTGTCATGGTTTTTGTGTGTGTGTAATGTCAGTATGTGTTTATATTGATTTCTATGTGCGTTTGTGATGGTTTTTGTTCATGTTCAGTATCATTATATGTGTGCATGCTGCAGTGACAGATATACACACAAAGACATAGATAAAAACACACATAATCACAAATGAACAAAATGACACCCACACATACAATCCCACATAGACACCCAATCCCAAACTAATACACACTTGCAGACACAAATGCCAAAATAATCCCAAATTAACACATATCTAATCCCACATCAACACACTCAGATATACACACATAAACCCAAATTAACAGACTATATTATTATTAACAGACATTAACATTATATTAACAGACTGATAGATAGACGGTACTGATGCTGCATTGATATGAGGCACTAAGGCTGCACTGATGTGCAGCAGATAGTGGACACTGATAGGAGGCACTGACAGACAGGCTGCACTGACAGGTGGCATTGATACATAGGCGGCACTGAGGCTGCAATGATGTGAGGCACTGATAGGGGACACTGATCAGGCTGCACTAATAGGGGGCACTGTCTTATGAAATTCTATTTACTTACCTTTAGATGTGGCAGAATTTTCTCGGCGCACGTTGCTTGTCAGCTTCCAATGCCTGTGGCCACGCCCAGCACAGTCTTTAAAAAAAATAAAACTAAATTCAGGTTATCAATTTACAGAAAGAAACTGCAGAAAGAAACTGCATTGATAGGGGACACTGGTAGGGCTGCACTGATAGATAGGAGGCACTGATAGATAGAGGGCACTGATGGGGCTGCACTGATAGATAGGGGGCACTGATGAGGCTGAACTGATAGATAAGGGGCACTGATGAGGCTGCACTGATAGATAGGGGGCACCGATGAGGCTGCACTGAGAGATAGGGGGCACTGATGAGGCTGCACTGATAGATAGGGGGCACTGATGAGGCTGCACTGATAGATAGAGGGCACTGATGAGGCTGCACTGATAGATAGAGGGCACTGATGAGGCTGCACTGATGAGGATGCACTGATAGGTAGCTGCACTGGCAGTTAGGTGGCACTGAGGTTGCACTGATATGAGGCACTGATCAGGCTGCACTGCATTGATAGGTGGCACAGATAGGGGGCATTGATATG
This sequence comes from Glandirana rugosa, assembly GCA_018402905.1. NCBI lineage: Eukaryota > Metazoa > Chordata > Amphibia > Anura > Ranidae > Glandirana > Glandirana rugosa. Next base: position 1,860,423 of record BLSH010192076.1, on the reverse strand, counting down.
TGGCACTGATAGGAGGCATGATGGGCGGCACTGATAGGAGGCATGATGGGCGGCACTGATAGGAGGCAGTGATGAGTGGCACAGATACGAGGCAGTGATGGGTGGCACAGATAGGAGGCAGTGATGGGTGGCACAGATAGGAGGCAGTGATGGGTGGCACAGATAGGAGGCAGTGATGGGTGGCACAGATATGAGGCAGTGATAGGCGGCACAGATAGGGGGCATTGATATGTGGCACTGATAGGAGGCATGATGGGTGGCACTGATAGGAGGTAGTGATGGGTGGCACAGATAGAAGGCAGTGATGGGATACCTTCCGTCTCCCCTTAACGACGTCTGACAGGAGTCTCACGGAGCTCCGCAGTAGGCCGAGGCCCCCGAGGCCGCGGTAGAATGGAGACGGAAACGGAGAGGGACGACTCATCCGGTCGAAGACTCACGCGAAAGGGGCCGCCGAGGCTCCACATACCTCGTATGGTGGCCTAGGGACCACACATCCGCTGACTCCCCCCGGGGAAAACACTACAACACCCGAGGAACAAGGCTACGATCGGCCTATCTCTACAAGGCAGCCGCGCCTCGCTCCTCTAATTCGGCGGTAGAAGGAGCTTCGGCGCGTACGCGGCAGGGGTAGTGACGGAAGATAGACACGGTGGGTAGTGATGGAGGATAGTCACGGTGGGTAGTACGGAGGATAGTCACGGTGTATAGTTACGGGGGATAGACACGGCGGATAGTGACGGAGTATAG
>BLSH010192076.1:1840085-1853222 GCA_018402905.1 Glandirana rugosa | reverse complement strand
TATAGGGGGAAACTCCTTATTATGCCGAATGCATCGTGACTGCGGCATGTAAAACGCCCTCATCTCCTGCCTAATGGAGCTTAAGGGTGGCAAAAACATGTCTCTACTGCACATTATTACCACCCAACTTGCACATCTAAACAAAGCCTTAGTGACATTGTAAATAAAATACAAAAAAAAGGTGAAAAGTATTCCAGCGCTGCTGATCTTCTGCTGCCTCTTTGCAGCCACTTCCTGCCTACATGTGTGTCCCCCACAGTGACTTTTCATTGCTCTGGTGGGTTTCCGGTCACCATGAAATACTGGAGCCCAGCTGCACATAGAGTGGTAATTGTTGATGGTACACAGGGCTTTATCACAATTTTGTTGCTTAGAATAAAGGTCACGTTTCTCGCGGTGTGACATGATCTTTCATATTATACAAAAAAATAATGGGCTACTGTTTAGTTTTTTTTTATTCATTAAAAGTGTATTTTTTTCAAAAAAATTGCGCTTGAAAGACCGCTGCGCAAATACCATGTGACATAAAATATTGCAGCAACCGCCATTTTATTCTCTAGGGTCTCTGCTAAAAAATAATATATAATGTTTGGTGGTTCTAAGTCATTTTCTAACAGAAAATACTGGATATTTAATTGTAAGCCACTAATGTGAGAAAGGGTTTAGTCTTTAAAGCGGTAGTAAACCCGCTGACAAAAAAAATAAATAAAAAAAAAACCTGCAAGACAATAGCATAATATGTTAGTATGCATCGCATACTAACATATTATGAAATACTTACCTTAGAACGAGGCCCCCGATGCCCGAGTCGGTCAGCGCTAAGGACGCTGACATGTTTGTCCTCTTCTTTCTTCCGGGTACGTGGCTACGGCGCTGTGAGTGGCCGGAGCCGCGTTACGTCACTTCGCTCCGGCAGCCAGCTCTGAGTTGCCGGCCGCCTCGGCCGGATCGTCAGAGCGCATGCGCCGCTACTGTCAGCGGCTGCATGCAGGACAAATATCTCCTAAACCATGCAAGTTTAGGAGATATTCTTTTTACCTACAGGTTAGCCTTATTATAGGCTTAACTGTAGGTAAAAACAGATTTTAGGGTTTACTACCGCTTTAAATGGTTAAACTTTCCTGATAGCCCGGAGATCATTGCTGTGAAAGAAGAAGATATATTGTTTGTTTCTACTTAGAATGAAGAAAAGTAACAAATATCCCGGGCAGCCGGCCAAGTTTAACAGCTGTTAGATTAAGCAGAGAACTCTCGGCTCTCGCTGAATCTGACTCGCTGTCTTAACATGGGGAGAGCAGGAACGGCAGTCACTCGCCAGGACGTGATTTCTGGTCGCCATGGCGACCTGGCGCCCGGGGTTTGTCGAGGCCTGATATAGGCGGAAGGCGGGACCTGAGAGCCAGAGCTCTGGGCATACCCCCTGGCCGCGCTGCACGTACCCCAAGGGGTACGTGTACCACGGGTTGAGAAACCCTGCTCTATATTACGTAACAGTGGCATTTTCTGTTTAGCTGTTGTTTTGGATGGTTCGGATTACAGTATCTAAACATTTTGTATCAAACACACTATAGTTTAAAATTATAAAGCAATGTACCATGAAAGTAATCCACTTAGGTCATCATTGGTAGCAACACACTTTTAAAAACAAATCTGTCCATGTCTTCCTGATTCTACTGATGTGGGGAAAGTAATAATCCCTTCCAATATCAAAGCATCTTCTGAAGGCTTCATTCACATACCACCCAACTCTGAAGGACATAGTATGTAGGTAAAGGGCATACCCCCAATGCCCTCAGTTATGTGAAACACAAAGAATTAATTGTAAAATAAAAAAAGATTGGTTAAACCAACAAGTTCTTTTTTTTTTCCACTATCTGCATTCACTTTAAAAATACAATGCTAATATAGAAGTTGGATGAAAGTTTTAGTACAGTATAACATATTTGGTAGTTGAATAGTAAATTTTTCTAAAGAGGTCTGTATTTAATGTGGGACTTCAGTCACGTTTCATCATACAGTCATGTATCATCTTTCCATCTATTAAATCCTCTCCCCTTGTTGTTTTAACTTTGGATAGTAAAAGCTTTATTTTCTACCAGTAAATACCTTATACAGCCCACTTCCTCTTTCTTAGCTGGAAAAATGCCTCGGCGTTTGACATCATGCACAGCTCTCTCTCTCTCTCTCTCTCTAACTCTCATGAGAGTTTGCCAGGAAGGGAGGGGGGGTTGAGTCATAAGAGGGCCAATGGGAGCTGCAGGGCTGGAGGTGTGCCTCGGTGTGTCTGTGTAAATCCAGGAAGTGAACAGGCAGAGGCTTCAGCTGCCCACAGTTAAAATGATTGCAGCCAGACTCAGTGGAGGGAGATTTCTGCAGCATATTTGGCAAGTACAGAATCACAGTATATATACAATAATATGCAAAGTGGTTGGAGGGAAGCTTCAGAATGGCAGATGTTTTTATTACAAATTATGTGAGCAGACTGCAGTTCCTCCTTAAGACCAAAACAAATCCATTTTAGCAGGAGCAATGGTCAGAGGGATTGGGTTCTAAATGAGGGACAGTTGTAAAGCTATGCCACATCATCGTACAAGATGCGTGGCAGGTTTACTTTACTGGCTAGACCAGCCTTTCCCAATCAAGGTTCTATGGAACCTTAGCATTCTTCCAGACGTCGCTAGTGAGCCCTTGAACAAGGGGCAGTGGTGACTGACCTGCTTGATGCTATCTGCATTTCCAGCACCAATGCCAACCGGCGGCATAGGACCAGCAGAGCTTTTCCTCTTGTATCTCAGTTAAGTGATCACTGACAACAATGATAATGTCAGCTGTCTTTCAGCAGGACGTCTTCCCACTGACCACTAGTGTAAGAAGAATGTTTCCCACTATCCCCCAAGTATGGGCGTGCTGCACTAACCACTGTAATAGGCAGCCTTCTCACTGACCACCAGTCTAACAGGGCATGTTTTCCATTGGCTACTAGCGTAATGACGGTCCTTCTCTCATTGACCACAAATGTGTTGTTGCTAATGTACTGTGACCTGTAGGTATGATAATTTTTTTTTCAAGGCTTCCTCCATGGTAAAAAGATTGAGAAAGGCTGGTATAGACCTGTAAAGTGAACCCGTGTTTTGCCCATGCAGGGCAATGCAGCAGGTTCTCCAATCTCGAGTGGGGAAGTGAAGGGAGGTGGTAGAAACCACGGGAGCACAGCAACTAAGTGACCATGTTTCTTTCCCTGTATAGGAAAAAGCACAGCTTCAGTTTAAGAGAATGTACTTATAACATGTACAGATAACTAAGCAGTAGTAGTGAAAAGTCTGTTAAGATTTGTTTTTGTTTTTTTTTTTGCAAAATTAGGGTTAGGGATGTGATGCACTTGCTGGCAGTATTGTGGACATTGCATATGTGTCACTAGTTTTCTCAGCTACACATGGTGAGGGACTTCAGGAGGAGATCATAAAGTGTTACTAAACCCACAACAGTAAAATAAGTCTGTATATGCAGTAAAGCATGCTTGTTATACACACTGTGAAACCTAAGGGGGTTAATCCTTTGTATTGTGTAAAAAGGCTGTTTGATCCCGTATGCACAGAACCCCCTCTTCTTCCACTGACTCCAAAACAGGTCTGGATAAGACAGCATTACTGGAGTCAGGCTGCACATGCTCAGTTTGGTATATATTGCTAGAGTTGTTTTATCTTTTGGGAGAGTGCATGTGATCAGCACAGTGCCATCAGTTGATCCTGAAATAATTTTACAAGCCTACTGGCAATGACCCAGGAAATGATAAAAAGGGATTTTATTAAAACTTACCGTAAAATCATTTTCTCTGAGTTCACTGACAGACGCAGCTCTCCATTGACATGTGGGTTATATGCAGATCCTATTAGGAGTTAACTAGGCAAAGAAAGAAAGCAAGCTGGCCCCTCCCAGGGGGCTGTCCTCTCTTCCCATATAATCCCCCTACTCTGTTCAGTACATCAGTTCGTAACAAGCCGTACCGAAAAAACCGCAGAGGGATGGGTGCTGCGTCTGTCAGTGAACTCAGAAAAAAGGATTTTACGGTAGGTTTTAATAAAATCCCTTTTTCTCCTACGTTCACTGACAGACGCAGCTCTCCATTGACATGTGGGGATGTCCCAAAGCTGTGTCATTAAGAGGGGTGGGCAAACGACAACAACTGTACCCACAGAACCTCTGAAGAGGCGCCAGACGTGCCTACACTGCCGCCTGTAAAACTTTACGGCCAAAAGCAGCATCCGAAGATGCGGACACATCAACTTTATAAAACTTAGTAAACGTGTGCACTGAGGCCCAAGTAGCCGCCTTGCACACCTGTGACACCGAGGCCTGGTGTCGAAAAGCCCAGGAAGTGCTAACAGCCCTGGTAGAATGAGCCGTGGCTGGAAAAGGAGGCACTTTGCCCCGAACAGAATACACGAGTCACGGTCTGTCTGATCCAACGAGAGACAGTAGCCGACGAGGCAGCCAGTCCTTTGCGCGGACCATCCGTCAGGACAAACAACGCTTCAGACCTCCGAAAAAAGTCTGTAGCCGCCAAATACACCCGCAAAGCCCGTACGACATCCAAGGAATGCAGCTCAATCTCACTAGGATGTGAAGGGTGCGGACACAACGAAGGAAGAACAATATCTTTGTTGATATGAAAAGAAGAGACCACCTTCGGCAAAAAAGAAGGTGACGGGCGCAAAACCGCCTTGTCCCTGTGCAGGACCAAGTAAGGAGACCTGCAGGACAACGCTGCCAACTCCGACACCCGCCTATCGGATTTAATGGCCACCAAGAAAGCCACTTTCTGCGACAACAATTGTAAGGGAATATCCCTGATCTTCTCATATGGTGGCTTCTGCAGCACTGAAAGCACCAAATTCAAGTCCCACGGTGCCATAGGCGACCGCACCTGAGGAGCCACATGGCGCACACCTTGTACAAATGTACGAATCAAGGAATGTGACGCCAGAGGGCGTTGAAAAAGAATATCGAAGGACGATATCTGGCCTTTGAGAGTACTCAAGGCCAATTTCTTATTCAGGCCTTGTTGTAAAAAAGTCAGGACCCTGGACACCACATAATAGCGAGGGTTCCAACCCCCCGCCTCACACCAGGCAATATAGGCCTTCCAAGTGCGATGATAAATCTTGCGCGAAGTAACTTGCGCGCCTTCAGCATGGTAGAGACCACTGAGTCGTCTACACCCCTGTCCCTCCGCACCTGGGACTCAATAGCCAGGCCGTCAAAGCCAGCAAGTATAAAGCAGGGTGCAATATGGGTCCCTGAGACAACAGGTCGTCTCGCAGCGGGAGACGCCAGGGAGCGTCTGCCACCATTCTTACCACATCGGCGTACCACGGACGCCGAGGCCAATCCGGAGTCACCAGAATCATTGGAATTCCCTCAGCTTCTACCCTGCACAGTAGACGTGGGAGAAATTTGAGGGGAGGATAGGAGTACAGAAGACAATACTGACCCCAAGGTGCCACGAGCGCGTCTGTGGCCACCGCCAACGGGTCTCTTGTCCTGCACACAAAGGTCTTTACTTTGTGGTTGAACCGAGACGCCATGAGGTCCACATCTGGTGTGCCCCACTTGTGGCAAATCTGGCTGAACACTTCTGGATGGAGGGACCATTCCCCCTGATCCAGCGTCTGGAGACTGAGGAAGTCCGCCTGCCAATTTTCTACGCCCGGAATGTAGATGGCGGAGATTGCCTGTACGTGAAGTTCTGCCCAATGCAGAATGAGAGCTGCTTCCGCAGCCGCTGCCGCACTCCTCATTCCGCCCTGATGGTTCACATACGCCACCGCTGTGGCATTGTCCGATTGAACCCAAATCGGGAGCCCTTGCAACCACGCCGTCCAGCGGGATAGGCAGAGTCTGATCACTCTTAGCTCCAGCACATTGATCGGAAGGCGAGATTCGGGGCCACCAACTTGGTGAAGACCCGAGGAGCCGAGGCCAAACCGAAGGGCCGTGCCACAAATTGGTAATGGAGATCTCCCACTGCAAAGCATAGGAAGCGATGGTGTCGGAGACAAATGGGAACATGGAGGTACGCGTCCCTGATGTCCGGGGACGCCAGGAAGTCCCCCTGATGTAGAGCAGCTACGACCGAGCGGACCGATTCCATCCGGAATTTTTGCGCTTTCACATAAAAGTTTAGCGCCTTCAGGTCCAAAACTGGCCTTACCCCCCCTCCTTTTTTGGGGACCACAAATAGGTTCGAGTGGAAACCGTGAAACCTCTCTGACTGAGGCACCGGCACGATCACCCCCTGGTCTGATAGTGCCTGAACCGCCCTGAAAAGGGCCTCCCGACGTTGGTGCGGGAGTCTTAAGTTCGATGGGAAGAACCTGTCTGGGGGTAGAGTGCTGAACTCTATCCTGTACCCGGAGGACACCACTTCCTGCACCCACCGGTCGGAAATGCAAGCAGTCCACCTGTCTGCGAACCCCAGAAGACGTCCGCCCACCCGATCTTCGGGTGGGGGCAACCCATCATGCAGAGGAGGGCTTATCCTCTGCTTTTTTGTTTTTGCGTTGACAGGGTCTTTTACCGGCCCCTGCAGCAGCCTTGCCGGCTCACGAGCCCTTGCCCGCTGTGCCAGGGGCACGAAAAAACCTCTTCTGACCTGAAGAGATAGGTCCCTGCTTGCGGCGAAATTTTGGGCTCCGGAAGAAAGGTACTTATCCCGCCAGTGAAATCCTTAATGATTTCATCCAACTGAGGCCCAAAGAGATGGCCACCCTGAAAGGGGAGGTCCGCTAGACCTTTTTTGGATGCGTAGTCACCCGACCATGAACGCAACCAGAGAACCCATCTGATAATGACTGCAAAAACAGACATTTTGGACAACATAGGGAGCAGGTCTAGAGCTGCATCACACAGGTATTTGATACCGTGAAACACATGTTCTGCTTTCTGCGACGCCTCAAGCGTTCTGCCGCAGTCCAGATCATTCTGCAGCTCCGCCGTACATTCAGACAGATATTGCGCCACCATGGCAGATGCCAGGGCCGGTCTCAAGGCTCTGCCAGAATGAAAAGTGCCCTAGACACCGCCTTTGTCCTCCTATCGGCAGGATCCTTAAACAACGGCGACCCCTCTAGGGGAATAGTCGTCGCCTTGTTCAGGTGTGCCACCCGGGGGTCCACAGAGGGGGATGCCCACTTCTTTATGAAAACTATCCTCAAAGGGATACCGGATAGCAAATCGCTTTGGCATGGTGAAGGAATGCTGCGGATGCTGCCATTCCTGATAGATCAGATGATCAAAAAATGTATCATAAGGGTAAGCTCTGGGTGACCTAGGTGGCATGGCAGTCCCGCAGACATAAGTAGACGTCTGCGACTCGCCATCTTGGTCCAGTCGCAAAGACGCACGGATTCCAGATATTATTGCAGACACCAGTGCCTTTTCGTGCGCTGCCTTAGCCCCCTGGTCTTCCTCATCATCCTAGGGGACAAGTTCACCCTCAGAAAGCTCCACGGAGGTCCCCGTAACCCCCGAAGCCACTTCCGGTTCGAAATCCTCCCCTGAGGAACAAGGGGGAGAGGGTCGCTTTTTAGGGGCCCCCGGGGCCTTGCTCAGCCCCACCCTGGGAAGAAATTCCCCAAACGCCGCCCTCAGCTGTTTTAGGGACCCCAATGGAGATTGCGCTGTCGCTAAATCCTCTTCAGAGGGCCCTGCAGGGTCATCTGCCATCACTCCCTCTGACTGAACACACACACAGTGAGAACAACCACTAGCGGTACCCCCACACTGTCACCACACCACCGCCCCTCAGAACGCTAGGGAGACCCAGGAGAACTGCACCCACCGTCACCAGCACCCCCAGGAAGCCAGCTATACTTGCTGTTTTTTGCCACCAAAAAACGTCCTGAGGACCGCCAGAGAGCTTGCGCCATCAGCAGCCAGCCACACCGTCCCAGCAAAGTGAAACTAAAAACAGCAGCAGCACGTTTTTTCAGCATGCAGGGACTCCAATATGGCCACCGAGGACATCCACTAGAGGCCAAAGGACTGCTGAAGACCGAGGCTCCGGCAAAATGGCCGCCATAGCACCGTATGGAAAATCCCTTGGAAAATGGCCGCAGCTACGGCAAAATGGTGGCGATCCGCCGCAAAATGGTAGCCTAGACGGTCTGCACACAGTGCCAAACGGGCTGCGGAGCGGGGGGGAGGGGTAAGAGGAAGGGACCCAGGAGAGCCCCAGCGACCAGCCTCTACCGGCGGCTAACGCAGGCAGAAATGCCAAAAATTGCCCAGTGCCCCCCCCCAGCGCCCCTAGGGGAGCAGAGGGGGGCTCACTCACCACTCCTGATGGGCGCAGCGGGTAGCCACCCGGTCGCAGACTTTCCTCCCCAGCTTGGGAGGGATGCTGCTGGCCACAAGCCCCTGGACAGGATCAAATCCAGACACTAGGCACAAGTGGGGTTCACCCACTGGCCGCCCACACGGAACGGGCACGATGCGGCGTGACCCACTATATCCTGGGACTAGCTTGCATCAGTTGGCCGTGCTGGGGAAAGTACAGGATTTTCCAGGAACCCTCTATGCCCCTGACGGCTTCTTGATAGTAGTCTTTATTAGCTTGATAAAAGTAAAAAAGCGGTAGCAAAAAATCTAAACCGCAGGTCCCATAAGGTAGCCAGGTCAACTCCTTGCACTAGGCATGTTAAAACTGATGTACTGAGCAGAGTAAGGGGATTATATGGCAAGGGAGGACAGCCTCCCGGGAGGGGCCGGCTTGCTTTCTTTCTTTGCCTAGTTAACTCCTAATAGGATCTGCATATAACCCACATGTCAATGGAGAGCTGCGTCTGTCAGTGAACGTAGGAGAAAAGCGGTTTCTCAAAAATAATGTTGGACTATGTTGGGGGAGAGTAAGGTTTGGGTACATTTGGGTAATACCTGGGCATACACTTTACAGTGAGGGGAAAAAAGTATTTGATCCCCTCTTGATTTTGTACATTTGCCCACTGACAAATGATCAGTCTATAATTTTAATGGTAGGTTTATTTTAACAGTGAGAGACAGAATAAAAACAAAAATATCCAAAAACCCGCATTTCAAAAAAGTTATGAATTGATTTGCATTTTAGTGAGTGAAATAAGTATTTGATCCCTTCGCAAAACATGACATAGTACTTGGTGGCAAAACCATTGTTGGAAATCAGAGGTCAGACGTTTCTTGTAGTTGACCCCCAGGTTTACACACATCTCAGGAGGGATTTTGCCCCACTCCTCTTTGCATATCCTCTACAAGTCATTAAGGTTTTGAGGCTGATGTTTGGTAACTTGAACCTACAGCTCACTCCCCATATTTTCTATGGGATTGTGGTCTGGAGACTGTCTAGGCCATTCCAGTACCTTTAATGTGCTTCTTGTTGAGCCACTCCTTTGATGCCTTGGCCGTGTGTTTTGGATCATTGTCATGCTGGAATACCCATCCATGACCCATTTTCAATGCCCTGGCTGAGGGAAGGAGGTTGACGGTACATGGCCTAGTCCATCGTGCCTCTGATGTGGTGAAGTTGTCCTGTCCCCTTAGCAGAAAAACACCCCCAAAGCATAATGTTTCCACCTCCATGTTTGATGGTGGGAATGGTGTTCTTGGGGTCATAGGCAGCATTGATGCCAAAGAGCTTGATTTTGGTCTCATCTGACCACAACACTTTCCCCCAGTTCCCCTCTGAATCATTCAGAAGTTCATTAGCAAACTTCAGACAGGCCTGTACTTTCTTGAGCAGGGGGACCTTGTGGGCGCTGCAGGATTTCAGTCCTTCACAGCGTAGTGTGTTACTAATTGTTTTCTTGGTGACTATGGTCCCAGCTGCCTTGAGTATATTGGCAAGATTCGCCAGTGTAGTTCTGGGCTGATTCCTCACTGTTCTCATGATCATTGAAACTCCACGAGGTGAGATCTTGCATGGAGCCCCAGACCGAAGGAGATTGACAGATATTTTGTGTTTCTTCCATTTGTGAATAATCCCACCAATTGTTGTCACCCTCTCACCAAGCTGTTTGGCGATGGTCTTGTAGCCCATTCCAGCCTTGTGTAGGTCTACAATATTATCCCTAACATGCTTGGACAGCTCTTTGGTCTTGGCCATGGTGAAGAGATTGGAATCTGATTGATTGCTTCTGTGGACAGGTGTCTTTTATACAGGTAACAAGCTGAGATTAGTAGCACTCCCTTTAAGGCCCCTTTCACACATATGGACCGTTTGTCCGTTTTTCATCCATCTGTTGACGGATGAAAAACGGACATCAATGCAACTCTATGGAAAAATGGATGACAACTGATGATCATTCATTTGCATCCGTTTTCATCCGCTTCCGTCAACATCCGTTTTTTTGAACGGATGAAGTCCTATTTTTCATCCATCAAAAAAACGGATCAGACAAAAACAGATGTAAACGGACGAACGGTCAGTTTTTCATCCGTTTTTGCATTGGTAGTGGATGTAAAAAAAACTGATGAAAAACTGATGACCACAGATGAAAAACGGATGAAAAAACGGATGAAAAAACAGACGAAAAATGGATGAATACTTCATCCGTTTTGATGTGACGGAACTGATGAACTGATGAATGGTCCGTATGTGTGAGAGGACTGTAAGAGAGTGCTCCTAATCTCAGCTTGTTGCTTGTATAGAAGACACCTGGGAGCCAGAAATCTTGCTGATTGATAGGGGATCAAACACTGATTTCACTTATTAAAATGCAAATCAATTTATATCTTTTTTGAAACACGTTTTTCTGGATATTTTTGTTGTTATTTTGTCTCTCACTGTTAAAATAAACCTACCATTAAAATTATAGACTGATCATTTCTTTGTCAGTGGGTAAACATATAAAATCAGCAGGGGATGAAATACTTTTTTCCCAGTGTAGTACACTTGCACCTAGAGATATGCTGGAAGCTGCCATGGCAGCTTAGGGGCAAGTGAGTGTCTCTCAGGCAAGACACAGGCCTCATAAACCAGACAGGATTCCAGAGATAACCATATCAGCTAATTAGTGATAGTGATTTGTAGAAAAAGAGATAAGCTATTGAGGGTGAAAGGGAATTGCCTCCACCAACAATGGAATTTGGCACATATTCTCCCATCTCTACACATTCCCTAGAGCAGGGGTTTCCAAACTTTCTAAACAAAGTGCTAGTTTACTGTCCTTCAGGGCCCCGTGTCACTTCTGGTTGCTTTAAAACCATCATAATGTCCTAATCGTCATAAATTTCTCTTCAGCTTCAGCAATAGGTGATTTTAAAAAACACCGGCAACGGACAATAGTCCGATGAACGGTATATGAGCGGAGGTTTCTACTCCCATCATATACTAACCAAGAAAATGGCGGCCTCCTGGGCGGGGACAACTTTGTCCCCGTGTGCCGCTGTGTTCCTAACACAGCAACATCTCCCAGTAACTGACTGTAGTCTGTTGCCGGTGTTTCGTACAAGCAGAAATTTGTGATAATTAGGAAGTTATAATGTTTAACCTCTTCCTGACCGCGTGACACATATTTACTGCTGCAGTGTGGTGCTCTCGTGCCCACAGCACTCTGCAGGAGTGTGCCCGTGGCTCGGGCGGACCCGATGTCCGCCGGCGAGCCGCAATGACCTGCCAGAGAGAAAGAACGGGGAACCGCCGATGTAAACACGGCAGTTCCCCGCTCTGTCAGTGGGCATGTAAGAGATCTACTGATCCCTGAGATCTTTTATGCACATGGTAGCCCAGCCCCCTCACAACAGAACCCCCCTTAGAATATGCCTAGGGAACACAGTTAACCCCTTCCCTGCCCCCTGCAGATTAACCCCTTCACTGCCAATGACCTTTATACAGTAATCAGTGGATATTTACATTTTTGATCGCTGTATAAATGTCATTGGTCCCAAAAAAAGTATCAAAAATGTCCAACATGTCTGTCCCAATATCAAAGTCCTGATAAAAATTGCAGATCGCCACCATTACCAGTAAAAAAAAAAATGTGAAAAAATGCCAGAAATGATTTCTTATGGTTTGTAAATGCGGCAAATTTTGTGCAAACTAATCAATAAACGCAGATTGCGTTTTGTTTTGTTTTTTTTGGGGGTTTTTTACCAAAAATATGAGGAATTATATAAATCGGCCAAAACCCATGAATAAATTTCGTTTTTTTATATATTTTTTTTTTTTGATATATGAAGAAATATTGTTTTTTTTTTGCAAAATTGTCACTCTTTTTTTGTTGATAGCAGTGATCAGAAATGACGTAGAGGTAATCAAATACCACCAAAAGAAAGCTCTGTTTGTGGGAAAAAAAGGACGCAAATTTCCAATTGTCCATTAAAGCGACGCAGTGTCGAATAGCAAAAAGCGCTCTGGTCCTACAGTGGGAAATCCTTCCGGGGGTAAAGTGGTTAAAAAACCGGAAGTGTCATTCTGCCGAGTTTGGCACTTGGGCAGAACACCGGTTCACACCAGTGCAATGTCAGACATTGCATGTGATTCGCACCACACTGCTGTGCAAATCACATACGATGCCTGTGCGATGTATGGCTGAATTTGCATCACATTTGGATCAAAAGCATGCAGGACCCTTTTTGGTCCGCACCAGAACAGGATCTACATAGAAAAGTGACGGCAGAAAAAGACTGAGTAGTCCATCGAGTCTGCCCCTTTTTTCTTTTTTTTTTTTTTTATTTGTTTTTTGTGTTTTTATTAATCTTGTTTGTCTCCATCACTCTGTCAGTTGGCATTTACCGAAGTTTGTACGAACCCTATTTGTTTAGATATCAGTCTGTTGTTCTAATTATTTTTGTGTTTTTTGTTTATTTTTTTTTTTTTTTCTTTTTTCCCCGTCTGAGCTACCTGATGAGTCAGAAAAAGACGGCAGTGAAAAGATACATCTAGGACAAGACCACGCCTGGTTTTTCCCAGGACGTACGAAAACTAGGTTTACACTACGTTTAAGTCGGTATGTAGCGTGTCCGTAGCATACACTAAACGTGTCGTCACACCACGCTTAGTGTACGTTACAGACTGTAACGTGACCACACTTGGCCACAAGACGGGTTCACGGTTTGAGCCGTCTTACTGTGAAGGCCAAAAAATTGGTGAAATGGGGGCCTTCC
>BLSH010192076.1:1796459-1811549 GCA_018402905.1 Glandirana rugosa | reverse complement strand
GAACTTAGGGAGGAAGGTCATCTTAATTAAATTAATTCTACCGACTGGGGATAGAGGTAACGTCTTCCAGATCTGGCATTTATTGACGAGATGTTGCAACACTGGGTAGACATTGTCATCCAGATATTTACCAGGGTCTCTCTGAATTTCGATCCCCAGATATTTAAATTTAGAGACAGGGGTGAGGGAAGCAGAGGCCGGAGGGTTTGCTAACATTGGGGAAAGAGGGAAGAGTAGGGATTTTGTCCAATTAATTTTTATCCCCGAGAAGGAGCCGTATTGGTCAATAAGTTTGAGGGCAGCCTCGAGGGATGAGGAGGCGTTAGAGAGGTAAAGGAGGGCATCATCCGCATAAAGGGAAACTTTTTCCGTTAGTGGCGCTATTTCTATACCTGTAACCTCCTCCGAGGCTCTGAGTAAAATAGCCAGAGGCTCCATCACCAGGGCAAAAAGCCCCGGCGACAGAGGGCATCCCTGAGATTCTGTTTAAACCCTTGGACTGATTCACTGTATTTGGGGCAGTTTAGGGTGCCTGGAAAGGCCTGCTAAGAGGATGTGCAGCAAAGCATAGCAACCTAACAGAAAGCCTGAAATGCTGTTGGTTGGATTTTTACACTTGCATATCAGTGACAGGACAATCCATTTTCTATTGAATTAGCCTGTTGGTGCCACTAATCAAATTGTTGGGAATATGAACTGTCTCAAAGCAAACAAAATTCAAACCTGAGCCGAAAAAGGACAGCTGGAGAATGAATGTTTAAATCGGATTGCCACGTACACACACAGACACATACTTCAATAAATCAGCCCAGATATATTATAGGGAGTGGTATGCACATTAGATTAACTCATTTTATTTTCATTTGACAGAAATTGAAGTTGGGATCCAGCAAGAAGAAGAAAGGAACGGAGCAGCTGTGGAAATGGGGCAAAGAGCTAACACTCCTAGTACAGACCTCGTCCAACCACCACAGCAGCCCAAACCTACCTCAGAGGAGCCTAAAGGCATAGAGAACACTGCATTCGTTGGGGACCCCCCACCGTATTCTCCCCCGGACCCTAAGATTGCACATCTGCTGTACCCCAATTATCAAAATAACTTCTCTGGCTCGGTGGCTGTCATGTACCAGTCTGGTCCCACGTTGCAGAATGTCTACGCACATCAGAACCTGCCGCCAGGGTCATATCCCTATATCATAGTAAGAAAAGCTCTCTACTTGCCAAACTACTTGATGAGAAAGTTGTATTTAAAGTGGACCTGTTAAATACCAAGAGCATCACATTAACACTATTCCCGAGCAGACATCACAAGCTCAAATACATGCACTGTATATATCTGTATGAAATTGCCATCATATAATTATAGAACACATAATAATAATTCAGAACAGTATATATAGTCCTATAAGTGTCACAAAACCTTTTCATTCTGCTTCACAGAAGCTGCAGACTAATGCAGATGGTCACATACAGTTTAGTGTAATTACTCTTTCCACAATGTTTATCTTACAGGAGTTGAAGTCCACACCTTAAAGTGGAACTAAAGCCATTTTTTTCATTTTGGATAAAGTAAGGGAGGGTTATAACCCCTGACAGGCTTTATTTTGTCGTCTGGGTATCATTGGAGGGATTTCCCTTCACTTCCAGTTCCATAGCCACAACAGGAAGTGAGAGGAAAGCTCTCCAAAATGACAAAATCCAAAATTGGCAGCTAGTGTCCCCTTTAAAAGATTTCCCCTATTCCTGTTCCAGTGGCAACCCAAAATTTAGAATTCTCTTTCACTCTTGATGATAATGACAGACAGGACAAATAGAGAGGGTGAGAGCCCTTTGACACTGGGGCGGCGGGGGTCCGTTAGCGGTAAAGCGCCGCTAGTTTCAGCGACGCTTTACCGCTAGCGGGGACTTTTAACCCCCAAGAAGGGGTTAAAAGCGCCCGTGCTGCGCATTCATTCCACTCCATCCAAAACTAGAAAAAAAGTCTTAAAGCCTAAAGTGTAAGCTGGGTACAGGCTATGAGAGGTTTTTTTTGTTTAACCACTTCACCTCTGTAAGAATTTCCCAGTTTAGGACCAGAGCACTTTTTGTGATTCGGCGCTGCATCGTTTTAACTGACAATTGCGCGGTCGTGCGACGTTGCACCCAAACAAAATTTGCGTCCTTTTTTTCCCACAAATAGAGCTTTCTTTTGGTGGTATTTGATCCCCTCTGCGTCATTTCTGATCACCGCTATAAACAAAAGAAGAGCGACCATTTTGCAAAAAAAAAACAAATTTCTTACTTGTTGCTAAAATTCAAATCCCACAAAAAAATATAAAAAAACACTTTTTTCACCAGTTTTGGCCGATTTATATTCTTCCTCATATTTGTGATAAAAAAAATCGCAGACAGCGTTTATTGATTGGTTTGCACAAAAATGGCCGCGTTTACGGATGGTGAGAATTCATTTCTGGGGTTTTTATTTTTTACTAGTAATGGCGGGGATCTGCGATTTTTAGCGGTACTGCAATATTGCAGCGGACATGTCGGACATTTTTGACACTTTTTTGGGACCATTTGGGACATTTATTCAGCGATCAGAAATTTAAATGTCCACTGATTACTGTATAAATGTCATTGGCAGTGAAGGGGTTAACCTGGGGGGGGAAGCTAGGGGTTAACTGTGTTCCCTGGGTGTGTTCTTACTGTGGGGGGGGGGGGGGTTGGGCTACCATGGGCATGAGAGATCTGACTGATCCCAGTGACAGGGATCAGTAGATCTCCCATGCCTGCACTGTCAGAATGGGGAACCGCCGTGTTTACATCGTTCTTTGCCTGTGGCCGCTCATCGCGGCTCGCCAGCGGACATAGGGTCCGCCCGAAAGCGCGGGCACACTCCTCATGAGTATGTCGGGCGTGCCCCCTAGTGGCCATTCGCAGATCGCCGTCTTTTTACGGCGATTCATGGCCAGCGTCCACACTGCCGCCGTAAATATACGGTAGGCAGTGTGGAACTGGTTATCCAACAGGCTGAATGAAAGAAAAAAAAAAACTCAAAGGGGTTGATTTACTAAAACCGGAAAGTGCAAAATCTGGTGCAGCTCTTCTAAGTTCAGCTTGTTCAATTAAGCTTTCACAAAAAAAAAAAAAAAACAGAAGCTGATTGGTTCTTATGCATAGCTGCACCAGATTTTACACCTCTCCAGTTTTAGCAAATCAACTCCACAGATTCTTCCATCTACACAAGTGAGGTGGATGCAGATATCTCCTCCGCTGTGCAGTTGTATATCTGACAGCAGGGACTCCTCCCCTGTCAGAATACAGTGACCAGTGGCTGCAGTAGCTGATCAAATTCTGTTTTTCCAGCAGGACCAGCTAATGACCGGCTTCTGCTGAACAGAGAGGGCTACACACAGATCAAAATGAATCCAGTTCTTGTTGAACGCGAATTTCATTCTGTGAGTAGCCAGCTTAGTTCACCATACTTGCCTACTCCCCAACAATTCAATGTCTCCCTGGCTCCTCCTGGGTGCCGGTCTTCAGCCCTCCTAATTGGCACATGCACAGGAGTAAGTCATCCTGGCACACTGAAACACAGTTCTTTGCAGGTAGATTTACTTTATTGCAGAAGAAATATTGCCTGTCTATTCTGCAATAAATAGCCTGACTACTCATACGTTTAGTTCCACTTGAATGAAAGAGAAGTGTAGCAATAATTCTACACGGACAATTCAGTGCTTATTCTGCCTGCAGTATTAATGAGACCGTGTTCCATGGTAAATGTCATGTCTGATTGTAGTCACTTGTAATTGTGCAGCTTGGGTCCCCTCAGAAAGATTACCTTTTACCTCTCCGAGGAGAAATCGCCCCTTAGTTGTCACCAGAACAAGTATCTCCAACTTTCTTCTCACTTCTTGTTCGTGTGACAACTCTAACATTTCAGATTTCCCATCAACCCTGACAGAGGTTCCAACATTTGTTTACTCTATCTGAAACATTTGGCCTTGCCTATACTTTAGGTATCATTGTAGCTTTCAATAAACCACAACCACATATTCAAGTGAATGGGCCTGTGCAGCAACCGCATGCCATGCAAGGTTGTGTGGCCTTTTAGGGGTTAAAACACATTGAGGAGGCAACATAACACCTCCTGACCTGTAAACGCCCTCTAAAAAGCAATCCACCGCAGATTGCTTTTTAGAGGGCAACCCTACTGTAAGCCCTTAAAGTCAATGGATCCCCCCAACTGTCATTTTTACCTACAGATAAGCCTATAATAAGGCTTACCTGTAGGTAAAATATGCAGGTTTAGGAGATATTCACCTTGCATGCGCAGCAAAGTTCCGGCGTATTGTGCCAGACCTTGCCGGAAATGAGGGCTCCCGCATGCATGCTCACAGCGCTGGAGCCGCAAACCCCGTAGGAACACCCCGAGGGAAGATGTCAGCTCCCTCAGCTAGGACCGAGCAGCCCAGTCAGATCTTCATTCTGAGGTATTTCATAATGAGCTAGTATTATCATTATTAATACTATACAGGATTTATATAGCACCAACAGTTTGTGCAGCGCTTTACAATATAAAGAGGGACATTACAGCAACAGCACAATTTAAAACAAGAGGGTTAGAGGGCCCTGCTCCTGCGAGCTTACAATCTAAGAGAGGGGGGGGGCTGGTGGAACAGAAGGTAGGGACTGTGAGGGATGAATTGATGAGGGGAGTAGAAGATTCTGTTGTTAGCTGGAGGCAAGATAGGCCTCCCTGAAGAGATGAGTTTTCAAGGATCGCCTAAAAGTGGACAGAGTAGGAGATAGGCGGACAGATTGGGGTAGAGAGTTCCAGAGGATGGGAGAGGCTCTGGAGAAGTCCTCCTTCCATGCTCGTCTCCAGGAGACAAGGGAGATAGAGAGAAGGAGGTATTGGGAGGAGCAAAGAGGACGGTTTGGGCGATATTTGGAGATAAGATTGGTAATGTAGCTTGGGGCAGAATTGTAAATGGCTTTGTATGTTATGGTTAGGGTTTTGAATTTTATTCTTTGGAAAATGGGAAGCCAGCGGAGGGATTGGCAGAGAGGAATGGCGGACACCGAATGGTTGGTAAGGTGGATGAGTCTGGCAGCAGCATTCATGATAGACTGAAGAGGGGATAGCTTGCGGAGAGGTAGGCCAATTAGGAGGGAGTTACAATAGTCAAGGCGAGCGATAAAAAGGGAGTGAATAAGTTGCTTAGTAGTGTCAGCAGTTAGGAAGGGATGTATTTTGGAGATGTTTTGAAGGTGAAGTCTGCATGACTAGTATGCATATTAGCTCATTATGCCTTTGCCTTACAGGTTTTTTTCTAAGTGTACAACCGATTTAAAGGGCATTTCCCTTACATTGGAAAGACATGCTCTCACTTCCTGTGAGGTTTATAGGACAGGAAGTGTCTCCTTGGGACAAAAAAAAAAATACTGACCATTTCACTGCCCCCCTGACACTCTATACAAAACAAGCAATAGGTTTTACCTTTACATACACTTTACAGGAGGTACCTGGGAGGCTCAGGACTGCTACCCCCTAAACCCAATTTTGGCTGCTAAATGTGATGAGTGAAGGTCCAACATAAGCTTACTTGAAAAATCTCCTTTTTGTTGTAAGTTCTGCCTGTATGCTGCCATCTCTTTCCACAACTTCCTGGATTCCCCACATGCTTTGTAGCTTCTCCTCTGCTATTCACTTTCCATTTCTAAAGACTACGTATCCCATGGTACCTTGCAACCTGTACACGGTGATTCCTGTACTGACTCCGCCTCCTGAAACCCCTCCCCTTAGCGCCTCTGTAGATCAGAAGGCAGGCTCTGTGAAATGTGTGACACAGCAAGTGCTGCTCACAGGACATCATGACTACGGGTCACACAATTCAAGGAAGTAAATGTGTGGGAATTTTCACAGAGTAAGCTTACAAACTTCAAGATTGTTCTGATTAATAGAAGTAGGTTAGAAATAATTGTAATAAAATGTGTAATTTTACCCAAAGATCCACCCTAAGAGCTATCTGCTGCTTATTATGCCTTCTTACCAGTCAGAAGCTGCTGAACATGTTGCTGGGAGCCCTTCTTGTTTTTACAGGAAACGGGAAAACTGACACAGGAAATGACCTCATAACCATAAACTACACGAGAAAGAATGTCTCTTTACACTGCCACCTAGTGGTAGAACTAGTAATTAGAGTATAATATATGAGACTTGTATCTGCGTAATAAACAGCTTAAAGAAGAAGTAAACCCTGATGGGTTTTTACTTTCTTTTTTCTTCTCTTCAAAGTAAAGGCATAATGTGCTAGTATGCATTGCATGCTAGCACATTATGTGACACCTGCAAACGAAGCCTGTGTCGTCCCCGCTGCAGGCCGCATCCATGTTCGCCCATCTTCCTTCCGGGGCACAGACTCCGGCTGTGTGACTGACCGCAGCCGTGTGGCGTCACTCCCACGCATGCGCTAGGGTTGCCACCTCATCCCTTTAAACCCGAACACATATGAATTACACAGGTTCTGAGGCTAATTTAATGCAGATAAGGCACCAATTAAGTTTATTACCACCTTAATCAGCCTCAGAACCTGTGTAATTCATATGTGTTCCGGTTTAAAGGGATGAGGTGGCAACCCTAGCATGCACGCGGGAGCCGCCTGTCACGGCACACGCTCCTGAAGAAATGGCACTGGTGGCCGTTGTTTCAGAGCGCATGCGCCAATGACATCATCGGCGGAGTATACGGTAAATATCTCCTAAACGGCGCATGTTTAGGAGATATTTACAGTACCTATAGGTAAGCCTTATTATAGGCTTACCTATAAGTATAAATGTTACAGGGAGGTTTACATAGCTCCCAACTGTCCCTGATTTCCAGGGACTGTCCCTGATTTTGAACAATGTCCCTCTTTCCTCCTCATTTGTCCCTCATTTTGGTCTGACCTATATAGTTGTATATAAAACACACTTTTTAGCTTTCAAAAAATGTTTCCCAGTGCTAAATCTTTCCTCCAATTTCCAAATTGCTGCATTTGCAAATTTAAAAAGCCAATATAAAGGAATAGTAGAGGTTGAAAAAAAGCACTTGAGGGTTTAACCAATCATTTTTTTTATAGAATTCCCTTTTAAGGGGGCGTGGCAGGGGGTGTGTCCTAAGTCTACATACGTTTGCTATTAGCTGTCCCTCATTCCCATCTCAAAAAGTTGGGAGGTATAGGTTTACAACCTCTTTAGCCAATGTGTTCATGCACACTATGGCTTTTTCAGGAGTTTACAGGCATATATATCCTCTTGTGAAAGAAGTCTACTATAAATGGTAAAAGCAAAAAGCAGCGCTAGAGTTAATTCATTAAACTCATACACATAAATATAAGGAAAAGTTCTAGTGCAAAAAATATCAAAAAGTGCAACAATATGTATAAGGTGCAAGAGTCCTCTTTAAATTGAAGCAGCTATGATGTTTTCAAAACCAAAGTCCTCCACCACTGATCACCGCATGCATGTGCACACTTTGGGGGCTCACCAGAAATCAGAAGGTATAACGGCTCATCTTTCCACAACAAGAGGGCTCATCAACTTCTCAAGGGTCACCTCCAAAAGGACTCGGTACACAGAGATCAGAAGGTAAATCAGCTCGTCTTTCCCCAGAAAAAAAGGCTCATCCCAGATCTACTTCATAAGGATCACCACCACAACACAGGTACTCAAACATTTATTAAACAGCACCAAATGCGCTTACGTCTCAGTCGTCAGCACAATGCTTCGCCTCAGATCGCCGTGTGGGCCCTGTGATCAAGTCGAAAGTGACGAAACGCGTCAGAGGGTGGCCACACGGCGATCTGAGGCGAAGCATTGTGCCGACGGCTGAGACGCTCAGGAGGTGGATGAGAGGAGCTCTGTACGGCCGGGCGGTAGGAAGTTAGTTTTAAGGAAACATGCGATTTTAACTGTTTTTAATGTAAGCGCATTTGGTGCTGTTTAATAAATGTTTGAATACTAAGAGATACACTATGAGGGTTTTTCCTTACTTGTCTCCCATGAGCACCTGTGTTGTGGTGGTGATCCTTATGAAGTAAGGATCTTTTGCTATTACCATTTATAGTAGACTTCTTTCACATTTTTATGTACATAGCAGCTGCTCAATTTACTATTTACTATTTATTTATTTATCCATTTATTTGTTTTTGTTGAGCCCAGTGTTTTTGTATTCATATATATCCTCTTACAGGCAGGAAACCCCCCCCCCCCCCTCACCAGACTCATGTTTTTGAGAAGAACTTTCGAGCGGGTAAGACGCCTAATTGCCCAAACACGCGTGAAAAGGCATGAAAAAGCTCAAAGAAGCTTAAAATTGAACTAAATCCCCCTTGGCAGCCACGGAAGCTGCCATTAGCCCTTGTTTGATCTGCAGTTGCCATGGTGCTGTACATGTGATCAGTTGACACCAGGCATTCGATGGCTTGACAGTTCAGTTGCAAGCACGAAGCAGCTCTTGATGGTTATTTACTGCATGCCTTGAACATAAGACCCCTTTCACACTGAGGAGTTTTTCAAACGCTTTTGCGTTAAAAAAAGCGTCTGAATAGCTCACGAAAACTGCTTCCCATTAAAATCAATGAATGCTTTCACACTGGGGCAGGGAGGTGAAAAAACTCCTGCAAGCAGCATCTTTGGAGCATGTTTGGAGCGCTAAAAAAGCAACTCAAAAGTGCCCCTCTCCATTGAAATGAATGGGAAGTGCCTGAAAAGTGCTTCAAAAGCGCCTCAAAATGGTTCTTTCAGCAGTTTTTTGTCATGTGACCTTCAAAAAAAGCGCACCACTAACTCTTCAAAAGCAACTGGAAAGCGCTTAAAAAGCACCGCAAAAGCGTTTGGCGTTTTATAGGCACTTTTCAAGCGCCTCAGTGTGAAAGGGGTCTTTGTATCAGGAAACAGTTAAAGGGGAACTAAACCCTCCTATCATTTTAAGCCAAGAAAGCTGTCACCTTTGCATTTTATTGCCATGACACTGCACATGTGATCAGTTATGACACCAGCCATTTAATGGTTTGACAGTTTGGTTAAGAACACAAGCAAATGGGACAGTTACATTCCAGGCATGTGCCGGAATGTAACTGTTTTTTAAAAACTGTTAAAACAAAGGGTTTAGTTCACTTTAAATTGATAAGTTTAGTTCCCCTTTAAAGGATCAGTAAACCAAAGACAAAAGCTATTTTTGAAAAAGATAAAAATAACTCAGGAAATTGGACACTTGACCTTTTTGTAAGGATATGTGTTAATGGGCAAATACAGCTTGCTTTCAGGCACATACAGCTCGCAATTGAAATAATTTTGAGACGCTTCAGAGATCATTCTCATTTGATGAGCAGTGAAGTTGGCCTTGCCCTAACCCACAGTAGACCTTCCTCTAAGCTGCATCAACCTGCCTTGAACTGTTTTTTCATTCCCGTTGATTTTTATTAGGAGTGAAGCGGTTCTGACACGAACAGTCCTGAAAGCTGTCTATGAGATACCAGGCTTTTTGGGGCAGGCATGATCCAGCCTCCTTTAAATCAATGCTCCAGTGTCCTCAGTTAACTTGGAAAGCTGGTTTGTTCCCGTAAAGCAGAGAGGAGGGACCGGTACCAGAGAGAATGTGACTGCAGGGGCTATCAGGAAGGAAAAACTGCAATCGGGAAAGTATGACTGTATTCTCTGACCTCGGGATACTCTCATGGGCCTTTCTTGGATATGGGACACTTTGCACCCCCCCCCCCCAATAAAAAAAATATGTAATGTAGATGCCTATGTAATGTAGGAAAACGTGGAAAAAGGTCTTCTCTGGTGAGGGCTCTCCTGTTCTGTTTGCTATCATTTTTATTTGAGGGCTCATACAAATGATAGATAAATAGAAAACCATCCAGCGCTCAATCCAAAGAACTCCCCAAAAAAGGACTATAGCGGGCAATGGGTTTAACAATGCAGCACTCCTCAGACTGGACGATCTACCGAATACTGTAAAAACATACACAAGAGGATGCAAACGCCTAGTGCACTACCACCAAAACCATTTATTAACAACACACAACAGTGTTATACTCACAGAACTGGAATAAAATGAAGCTTATCAAGTAAACAGCTCCAGCAGGTGAGACAGGTATCTCATCTGATGATACACAGTGGGAAAACTTAGACATTTCGGGGGACATAAATGGTTTCGGTGGTAATGCACTAGGCGTTTGTATATGTTTATACAGGTATACAATGATCCCTGTACTCTTCTTGTCAAAGTTTCCAAATTCCCATTCTGTACTTCCTGGAGTGGAGGGAACCATTCAAGACAAGTGGTGTTCCCTGAATGGTTTTTGTCTATTGAAGTGTTACTAAAACCTTAATCTATCTAAAATCAAGCTCATAATATTTTCTCTCCCACGTGCCTCTTCCCCTGACTTCTCTGTCAAGGTGAATGGCACAACTTTTCAGTTCGTCCCTGTGACGAACATGGGTATCAGATCGCTACCCTCCTCACCGACGGGTGACCGAGGACCCCCCCTGATCTAACACCGCGCTTTTTACTACCGCAACAATACCACTTTCAGCACAAAGATTTCCAAGTTTGTGGGACCACCATCTAAATGCCAGCCGCCTGAGAGCAATTGTTACCGGGCTAATTCAAACAATGAGCCCTTTCAGTGCAACCACTTCTGGATGCCGGCCAGAAGATCCTGATTTTAGCAAAATCAATTATGATTTTAGAATAACCACCTGTAACACATGCTGTCACCACAGACAGGTATATTAAGATGCATTATTTTAAAAACAGTAGCGCTCTTCAAAGGAACAGATTTGTGATAGTTGCTTTAGGAACAAGATTAACACTTTTCAGAATAAGGTTTAATAATGAAAAGGTAAAGTTTTTGGTGCAGTAAAATATTTACAGAAAAATGAAAAGAATGTTACAAAGCAATAAGAGCCGTAATATACAGCAGCAAAGAAAACCGAATGAAAGTACTTGCTTTTGAAATGTCCGTAATCAATCAGTGATTCAAGGATGACTCCACGGTTCTCCAATGTTCATTGATGGAAAAAAGGGGAACTGAAAGTTTGTCTTAGCAGTCCCTTTTTTTCTGGGTGACAAGGGGTGGGGTCGTATGACCCTGACCACTCACATGGGTAAGGCGGGCCCGGTGGGCTGTCCAGGCGGACATGAAATACAACAAGATTAATATTTGCTAATAGGTGCAAGGTGTATTCCTGAAACTGATCACTTATGGTTCAGGATGAAATTTGCAGTCCAACAAGTTCAAACATAACAGTCCTGTCACTTTCTGGGACCCTGGGAAGAGAATAAACTATCCGCAGGTCCCCTTATAAAGAAATACTTCGGTGTTTAGTCTCTTTCTATCCGGTATGAATTTCCGCATTCAAATATCTACGTGTTATTTAAGCGGTAGTAAACCCCCAAAGCTGTTTTTACCTACAGGTAAGCCTATAATAAGGCTCACCTGTAGGTAAAAAGAATACCTCCTAAACCTGCATGGTTTAGGAGATATTCGCCCTGCATGCAGCCGCTGACATTAGCGGCGCATGCGCTCTGACGATCCAGCCGAGGCGTCCGGCAACTCAGAGCTGGCGCCGGAGCCGCGTACCCGGAAGAAAGAAGAGGACCAACATGTCAGCGTCCTTAGCACTGACCGACTCGGGCATCGAGGGCCTCGTTCTAAGGTAAGTATTTCATAATATGTTAGTATGCGATGCATACTAACATATTATGCTATTGTCTTGCAGGATTTTTTTTTTTTTTTTATTTTGGCAGCGGGTTTACTACCGCTTTAATATGTCATGTTCCTAAATGAAGTTATGAACTGTGTGCATTTTATTTCAATTCTGAAACCCTTTGATGCCTGCTAGCTAGGTTTTATAGCCGGCTAACACAAACAAAGCACTAATAAACAACCTCTCCATGGCTTAGGATAACAATTTCCAGGTGGCCTTTCTAGAATTTCCACATGGAACAGGGAGGAGGGGGTGTGTGAGAGGGGTTTGCATTGGGAGATTGCCAGTTTAAAAACTAGCATGGCGTCCTCTGACAAAATGGAGCCAGCTCGGCATGCATCTAGTATGTGATATCATTACATCATGTGTGTGTCTCACACGTGATATCATCACAGTCCCCACATGCCAGGGTGCTAGGGGTAACCCTGGACTCTGAACTGTACTTCCACATCTCTAGTATACACTCCTTTTTAACCAATGACACCACCAAGCTTCTAATTCACGCCCTGGTTATCTCTCACCTCGACTACTGCAACGCCCTGCTCATTGGATTATCTTTACATCTCCCCTTCAGTCCATAATGAATGTTGCTGCAAGACTCATCCACCTTACCAACCGCTCAGTGTCCTCCACCCCTCTCTGCCAATCCCTCCACTGGCTTCACTCACCCAACATATAAAATTAAAATAAATGAAATAGAATAAAAGTACTAACAATAATTTACAAAGGCATCCATGACTCTGCCTCCAGTTACATCACTAGCCTAATCTCAAAATATCATCCAAGCCGCTCTCTTTGGTCTTCCCAAGACCTCCTGCTCTCTAGCTCCCTTGTCACCTCCTCCCATGCTCGCCTCCAGGATTTCTCCAGAGCTTCTCCCAGCCTTTGGAACTCCCTACCGCAATCTGTCAGACTGTCAACTAATCTATCCATCTTTAGACGATCCCTGAAAATCCTTCTCTTTAACCATTTCAATATCGGGCACTTAGAACACTTCCCGCCCAGACCAATTTTCAGCTTTCAGTGCTGTTGCATTTTGAATGAGAATTGCGTGGCCGTGCGACGCTGTACCCAAACAAAATTTTTATCATTTTGTTCCCACAAATAGAGCTTTCTTTTGGTGGCATTTGATCGCCTCTGTGTTTTTTATTTTTTGCGCTATAAATAAAAAAAGAACGAAAATTTTGGCTACACTGATGAGGCTAGACTGACAGACACTGAGGCAGTACAGATTGGCACTGATGAGGTGGCACTGATAAGGTTGCACTGATGATGGGGCACATATGCAGCACTGATGGGCGGCACTGCTAAGCAACACTGATGGGCACTGATACGTGGCGCTGATATGCGGCACTGATGGACACTCATAGGCGGCACTGATAGGTGGCACTGGGCACTGATGGGCAGATAGGTGGCACTGCTGGGCACTTATAGGTGGCACTTTTAGTTGGCACAGGTGGGCGCTGATAGGTGGCACAGGTGGGCATTGATAGGTGGGACAGGTGGTCACTGATAGGTGGCACTGCTGGGCACTGGTGCATATAGCACTGTTAGGGATGGCACTGGCAGGCATCATACATGGGCACAGTGCCCTCCCTATAGTGCACTGTATTGCCCTTACCTTTTGGTCTAGTGGGGGCTCCCTGGTGGTCCTGGGCAGCCTCCATGTGCCCTCCCTGGTGGTCCTGGTCCTTGTGTCTGGGGGGGGGCTCCCTGGTGGTCCTGGGCAGGCTCCCTGGTGGTCCAGTGGGGTGATCCTGAGGGAGGCTGCGCTGATAAACGTTCAGCGCAGCCCCCCTGTCAGGAGAGCAGCCGATTGGCTCTCCGCTGCTCAGGTCTGCAGACCTGAGCAGAGGAAAAGCCGATAAATGGCTCTTCCTAGTTACACTGTGATCAGCTGTGATTGGTCACGGCTGATCACATGGTAAAAGGCTTCCACGGAAGCCTTTTACCTCGTTCGGTAATGCGGTGGGTTAGACTGACCCACGGCACCACCGATTGCCGCGATGTGCGCCCCCGCGGGCGTGCGAACGCGGATTATCCTGAGGATGTCAATAGACGTCCAGTCAGGATAATGAACCACCCACCCGGACGTCATTTCTCAATACGCCGGGCAGGAAGTGGTTAAAGAAGCCTATCCTGCTTCTAACAAATACACTGTTTTACTTTCTCCATCAGCTCATCCCCCACAACAATTACTGTTTATATCAATTGACCCTCCCTCTTAGATTTCAAGCTCTAACGAGCAGGGCCCTCTGATTCCTCTTGCACCAAATTGTACTGCAACTGTAATGTCTGCCTTCATTTTGTTAAGCGCTGTGCAAACTGTTGCCGCTATATAAATCCTGTATTATAATAATAGTGCATGTACAATTATATCAATTTCAATTAATTTTTTGTAAAGGGATCTTTAACCTTTATTTTACTTCAGGGGTTAGTTTTCCAGGAGAAGCGCTCCCTCTAACTTCTGCTGAGGTAGCGAACACAGCCTCCATTCTCGGTATCCACTGCCTGAACTACATGTCCCATGAAGCTTTTGTTAATGTGCATGTGCGATGCTGCCTCGCATGCGCCTTGCTGATGCTTCACACTGATCTGTAGACCCAGGAGGGGGGGGGGGACATTGCAGTAGCTACAGTGAGGCTCCATTGGGACCCTGCTACATGAGTGAAGTCACTGCAAAGGCTGAAATCAATTAAACAGAATTGGGGAGGTACAGACAACACTGCCAATAAAAACAATGGGTATACAGTAGTGTCAGTGAAGTGATTGATGCTTTTTTACGTTGGTTTAAAACACTTTGAACCAATTAATTTAAGCAAGATATGGCAGTGTGCTGGACATCCTCGTTTGAGGATATGAGATTTAAAAGAGACCAAAAGCATCGCCTTATCAGTATGTTTTATGGGATTTCTGGGTAGGAAGTCAGTATGTGCTGGAAGATACTGATCCTTAAAGCAAATAAACCCTTCTATTCTTACAGCCAACAAAGGAAAAAGGTTTGAAGATAGAAGATATTTTCTACCACTGTAAAAAGAAAAGTTTTATATTTTAATCAATTGGTTTGTTTAAGGATGGGTCTTTAGGGTATTTTGTATGACTATTCCGCTACGAAAACCAGAGAAAATTTAGAGTATAGGAGTTTGCTCCTACAGGTCGTGTGACGGTATAGAACGAATTTAATTAACCAAGTTTCACAAAATTTGGTTGCATTTTTTCGTAGTTAGTGAAGTGACTGTGATGACATATGGGTAACAAAAATAACCGTCACAACAGACATGGAGGGGTTAAGACAAATTAACTAAAGTCGGAAACGTCACTGAAGTGAGTACATCGTCCCAGGGTTAC
>BLSH010192076.1:1777009-1789997 GCA_018402905.1 Glandirana rugosa | reverse complement strand
AGAAAACCAAAAGACAATATTAATTCTATTCCTGGATGAGTGACTATCTTATCAATTAATGTAATGTAGGGACATTTACTAATAAATCGTTACCTTTATTTACTTACAGAAGATTAAATCCCCACCACCCTCACTATAGGATATTTATTTTGTGTTCCTGAAAGAGGAAGAGATTAGTGTAAAGGGCAGGAACCAAAGTAAACATAACAATAACAAGATATATATTGATTCTGTATGGACTATTGGGATTACTATAGGATAGTGCTGACTTCCAGTTCTTCGTTTAACCCTCCTGGTGTGAGGGTATCGAAGCTAAAAATCCAAAACGTTTCCCTTTGGCAGAGCTTCCGAAAATGCTCCGCCTCGGGGAGTTCACTGGAAATGGCCTCCATTATCCATACCTGTAGACCTTTAGTGGACTTATTGTGTGCTTCCAGAAAATGGTAAGGAACACTATGCCCATCATTGCCCTTTTCTATGAAGCGGTGGTGTTTGCTAAACCTCTTACTTAATGGCCTGACAGTACAGCCTACATAGAAAAGGCCACATGGGCAAGTGAGGCAATAAACGACATGATCTGTAGAACAACAGAAAAATCATTGATTTTGTAGGTTTTGCCTTTAATGACATAACTTTGTTTTCCGTGTTCCACAAATCTGCAGGTTTTACATAAGGGTTTATGACATTGAAACATGCCTTTTCGGGGAAAAAGACAGGGTCTAATAGTAGATTGCTGTTTTATTTTACTAGGCACTATTTTTTGTTTGAGATTCGAAACTCGCCTATACGTGATCTCTGGCAAAGTCTGTACCGTATTTTGTAAATGGGGATCGGATTGTAAAATATTCCAGTGGTTTTCAATTATAGCTTCCATTTTTTGGTGTTAGTAATGAAATTGAGTGATAAACATGATTGAGGTGTTGTTTTCTCTCACTCTCCTTACCGATGTTCTTTTTTCTAGATAATGGTCATATGCTGATTCTACTAAGTCTTTCTTTTTGAGGAGTACACTTTGGTTTTTATAGTCTTCAATGTTCATGCAGTTTTGTCTCAAACAGCAGAATTAGCCTTTGGGGATGTTATTTTGCCAGGTGCGGTGATGACAACTACTGTACTGTAAGAGTTTCCCACTGTGGGCTTCGTGTAATTTTTGGCGTGTATGATATGATCCACATGGTATAATTCCAAATCCAGAAACGCCAGATTAGCGGGGTCCTTCGTGTGATGTAAAGGACAGTCCAAAAGGGTTGTCATCACAGAAAGATACACGTGTATCTACTAAGGTGGAAGAACCATCCCAGATAATGATATCATCTGATGTGGGCTCTGAAGCACTTTTTGTCTCTTGTGTTTTTTTCTCCCAAACTGCAGAGCAAGCTAAAGCTCTAGGAAAAACTGCCCAAAGTGATTATTGGACTGAACATTTTTTGACTGTATTTTAGTACATCCACATAGCCTCTTGCGCCTGCCACACACCCATTTTGATTGTACTAGCACATCAGCAAGCCCCTTCGTTGTCCCAGATGACTACACCTCAGCTAGGGACTGGGGCTGAAAGAGCCCAGGCACTATCTGGGTCAGCGTCTGAAGACTCTTCTGGGGAAGAAGCGGACGTGATTTACGAAGGATTTGACTTCAACCTGGTACAGCCCTTCCTTAGACCCCTTTCACACTGAGGCAGTTTTCAGGCGTTTTAGCATTAAAAATAGCACATGTAAAGCGCCTGAAAACTGCCTCTCAATCCTCCCCAGTGTGAAAGCCCAAGTACTTTCACACTGGGGTGGTGCGCATGCAGGATGGGAAAAGTCCTGCAAGCAGCATCTTTGGGGCGGTGTGGAAGCGGTGTATACAGTGCTCCTACACAGCCCTTGCCATTGCAATGAATGGCCAGCGCTTCCGAAGCACTTGCAAAGCACTTCGGAAGTGCCAGAACACAGGCACTTTTGAACCCTTGTTAACCACTTCTGGGGGTTAAAAGCATCCCACTAACGGTGGCAAAGCGCTGCTTAAACAGCGGTAAAGGGCCTCTAAAACTAGCTGCGCTTTATCGCTAACGGACCCGCCACCCCAGTGTGAAATGGGTCTTAAGGAGGTCAGGGAGGCCTTACAATGGGAGGACGCAATCGAGGAACCGCTGAAAAAAACACTGCTACTTTAAAAACAGGAAGAGAGAGGGTCTCACCTTCCCCTTCATGGATGAAATCAAGAGCATAATAGAGGATGAGTGGAGGCAACCAGAGAAAAACACGTTTTTTGGAAGTCGCCTGGCCAAATTGTATTCCTTCAAAAAGGAGGATGTTAAACATCTGGTAGACCCACCTGTAGTCAATGCAGCCCTGATGCGTTAAGCCAGGCATGTTATGCTGCCACTAGAAGACGCAGTCTCCTTCAGGGACATCCTCTTGACAGGAGAGTAGACTTGGGCCTGAAGAAGGTCTACACAGTCGCAGGAGGGGCTTGCAAGCCATCGATAGCCTTACCAGCGATTTCCAGGGCCATAGAAGTCTGGATAGACAACTCGGAAGCTGCCATTAGCAATGATCGGCATAAGACCGAGATCATGTCCTCACTCAACAACATAAGGCTGAAAGCCTGGCACGCGTGATGCTTTACGCAGTCACAGCAAGACGCGCCCTGTGGCTCAGACCTTAAGTGGCGGACCCCTTCTCTAAACAAGGCTGAGTCAAGATCCCCTTCGAGGGAGTGTCCCTATTTGGGGACAAGCTCAATACTGCAATCACCAGGGCGACAGTGGGAAAGTCCGGCTTTATTCCCCAGGACAGGAGACTGCTCTGACAGAAGAATCTGGCCTTTGGCCAGTCCGATAGAACTAGAGCGAGAGAAGCGAGATCCTATTAGCCAGAGAGATAGTTCCACAGGCCTTGGAATACTCCCTCAGGGTGAAAACAGAAGAAGGCAGTCACCCCTGCGGGCCGAGAGCCCCCCGGATGACGTTTTGATGGTATCCCCGTCCATGCTCGTTCAGTGGGAGACAGGCTACGCAGCTTCTGGCGAGTATGGACAGAGAACATTCAAGATCGTTGGGTGCTCTCCACCATAAAGATGGGGCACTCATGGGAATTTCTCAGAAAAACTTCACACGACCACTCTCCCCTCATGCTCCCTGAAAAGGGAGAGTCTTTTGCAGTACGTAAACACACTCCTACAACAGGAAGCAATAGAACCAGTGCCCTGGAGGGAGCGTTTCTTAGGAGTCTACTCACCACTATTCTTGGTACAGAAAAAGTTGGGAGACTGGAGGCCAGTGATCGACCTCAGATGGCTAAACAATCACGTGAAGAAGGAACACTTCAAAATGGAATCATTACAGACCATGCAGAAGGTGATACAGCCTGGAGACTGGTTCCTCTCGGTGGACCTGAAGGATGCCTATTTCCATGTGCCGGTCACACAACGCTGCCAGAAGTTCATGAGGTTTACAGTAGGTCTTCTTCACTATCAGTTTGTCTGCCTGCCCTTTGGGTTGACAACCTCACCCAGGATCTTTACCAAGATTCTGCTGGCAGTAGTGGCACAGCTGAGAATATGCGTAATTCGCATTTGCCACTACCTGGTCGACATCCTGTTGCTAGACCAAGACAGGAAGCAGTTGCTGACTCACCGCGACAAAGTCATCTCAACCTTTCAACAGCTTGGATGGCTCATAAACTGTAGAAAGAGCCAGTTAGACCCATCCTAGTTGCTGGTCTACCTGGGCGTAGAGCTAAACACGCAAAGAAATATGGTACCCCTGCCAAAAGGAAAGGGAAGATTCTCCTTATCCTAGAGCGCACAAAGGCCACAAGGTCAGCCAACTGGTTCCCCGCCAAGTCCTGCCTCCAATTGCTGGGCTTGATAACATCAGTGACGCCCATGGTGAAATGGGCTTAGTGGCAGTCTTGTCCACTCCAGTATGGGTTCCTCTGGCAATGGGACTCCCAGAGTGTGCATCAGAACACATCACTGACACAGTCCATGAAACATAGCCTGCCCTGGTGGGAAGAGAAGAGGAATCTGTTGCAGTGTCACTTCCTTCTCCCAACATCCTGGATATTGATCACCTCAGATGCCAGCAAGGCAGGATGGGGTGCTGTTTGCGGGAGACCAGTGGGCTCAAGGCAGATGGCCTCACCCTCCAAAGAACATTTTTTCCAACAGGTTGGAGTTGAGGGTGGCATGTGAAGCTCTCCTAGCCTTTGCCCAGATAATCCGTGGGTGCTCGGTCCTCCTGAAGATGGACAATGTAACAGCCGTAGCTGTCAAAAAGCATGGAACCATGCAGAGTCGGTCCCTTCTGGAAGAGGTAGAACCCATAATGAACTGGGCCCAGAAAAATCTGCTTTGCCTCTCGGCAGTATACTTACCTGGGCACGTCAACCTTCAGGCGGACTACTTGTCCAGGACTGCAATGGATAACAACGATCGGTCCCTACTGACACCAGTGTTCAGGGAGCTGGTAGCTCGGTCCTTTCTGCGTGAAGCAGACCTCTTGGCATCCTGGGGCAACCCTTGTGAATGCACTGACCGCGAAGTGGGAATTTCGGACAGCCTATGCCTTTCCCCTGTACCTCTGATACTGCCTTTTCTGAACAGATTGAGGAGGGAAGATGTCACGGTGCTGGCAGTAATTCCAGACTGGCCCAAAGATCCGTGGTATCCTCTGCTCCTACGCTTAAGCACCAGGGTGCCTGGTATGTTACCGGCAAGGCCAGATCTCCTGGGCCAGGGCCCAATGTTGCACCCAGCACCAGAGAGACTCAGCTTAGCGGCCTGGATATTGGAAGGCGGAGGCAAAAAATTCTGGGGTACTCCGCGGAAGTTGTGCAGACCCTTATGAGGGCTTGCATGTGGAGCACGTACAGCGTCTACAACAGAAGCTGGCAAAAGTTCCAGATGTACGCAGCATTGGTAGGACTCGAGTTGGAAGAACTCCGAGCCTGTCACATTCTTGGATTCCTGCAGAAGGGCCTGGAAATGGGACTAAGTGTAAGTACACTCAAGGGCCAAGTCTCTGCCATATCCACGTTCACAGGGATTCCGTGGGCTTCTAACGACCTAATAATCCAATTCTTCAAAGCTGTAGTAAAACTAAGGCCCCCCAGAGCGCCGCACTCTCCAAGTGGGACCTACCACTAGTTGTAAACTTTTTGGCCTCATCCAGGTTCGGCCAAGGGGCATTGCTATGGGACTTGACACTGAAAACATCTTTCCTGGTCACAATAACTTCGGCCAGGAGAGTCACAGAAATGGCGGGTCATTAGAGACAGGGTCATTCTAAGGCCAATGCCAGACTTCATCCCTAAAGTGGCCACCAAGTTCCATCTAATTCAGGAAATAGTGCTGCCCACCTATTTCCAGGAAGACGGACAAGAAGTCAGCCCACTGGACGTGGGAAGAACACTAAAAGGGTACATAGAAGCGACCTCTGGTGTCAGAGCCTCGGACACCCTGTTCATAATACCCAACAGAGTACACAAGGGATACAAGAAAAGCCTCCAGCAGCATTATCGCCACCTGGCTGGTAAAGACAACCCGTCAATGTTGACTACAGTGGAGTTTGGCAAAACTGTCATTTTGGTGGCCTGCGGCCATAATTAAACTGATATTGCAGCATCCCACCCTTGTATATAGTAATTTCCCAGAAGTGGCTGACATGGAGCTGTCAGGAAAACTGAAAGTTGAATATCAAATACTTACCGCAATTTTCCTTTCCTGACGAACTCCATGTCAGTGCAGGCTCCCATCCTATGGACAAAGTTCTAGTTACGTAACGTCGTTCAGGGCGTGGGGGTCAAATTTATGAGTTAGGTCCTAATTGCATGGGGGTAGGTGGTGGCTGACATGGAGCTCGTCAGGAAAGGAAAATTGCGGTATTTGATAATCAATTTTCCGTTTTTTTCCAAGCACTTGGCAGCAGAAGGGGTGAACATTTTTTTAATTTATTTCATCGTAAAATTCCAAGTAAACAGGCCAATGTGTTTTGTAAATTCAAGAGTGCCCCTCAAAAATAAAGGCAACACTTTTGGATAGGGTATGGGGGAAGGTAAAACCTCTGTTTTTTGTTGCTTTTTTACATACCATTGGGGGCATTTACCTTGGTTTGCTGTCCCACAACCAAGACAGAAAATCCCTCCAAACACTTTCTGCCTCAGTGATAATGGTAAA
Source organism: Glandirana rugosa (assembly GCA_018402905.1). NCBI lineage: Eukaryota > Metazoa > Chordata > Amphibia > Anura > Ranidae > Glandirana > Glandirana rugosa. The sequence continues at coordinate 1,783,832 of BLSH010192076.1, read as the reverse complement.
CAGGGAACTAGAGAAGTGAATCTCCCTAATAGGGGCACAGGCAGCAATAAAAACCTGACAGGTGTTCTAATTCTTCTCCACTCTATCCAAAGCTAATAAAAAGGAGTCTTGACATACCTGTAAGTTCCGTACTGAGTACAGTACAGTATAGTACAGGACACTGGCAGAGGTTTCATAAACCCTAGGTTATAGGCTCATACTTCAGGTGACTGGACACTGGCAAAGTTTTCAAGGACACATCCCCCGGGTGCCTCCCATTTAAAACTACACCACGCCATGAGTCCTCAACTTTGTAGCAATCAATGCAGAGTACCAAGAAATGGAGGGGAGGGGAGCCTGGATTCTGTACTGTACTCCAAGATATGGAATTTTTACTGGTAAATCCAATTACTCTTATTCTAATTGTACAGCACAGGGCACAGTCAACATATTCATAGATCTTCGGCTGCTCCCAAGCAATGAATGAGAAGGGTGGGCAAAAATTAGGCATACAGAACTGTTCTAACAGGCCCAACAACAAGGGTCAGAAAACACCCAACTTCAGAGTGTCACTGAAAGAACCTTGTGACCAAAAGCCGCATTCAAAGAAGATTGGACATTCACCTGGTAAAACTTTGAGAAGGTATGAGGCCCAGGTGGCAGTCTTACGCAGCTGGACTACTGAGGCTTGGTACCAAAATGTCCTGGAAATTCCCTCCGATCTGGTGGAATAGAGTTGTAAAAGTGCAGGAGGTGATTTGTCCTTAAGAGTGTAAGCTCTTTCATTCATTTCTATAATCAATCTTGTGATGGCAGACTTGGAAGCAGGACATTCCTTGTGAGGTCCTGAGAACAGGACAAATAGGGAATGCGTCTGTCTGATCAAGGCTGTAGCTTTAAGGGAGATCCTAATGGCTCTGACTACGTCCAGGCAATGAAGGGAGATTTCCTCAGGATGTTTTAGAGCAGGGCATAAGGATGATGGGACTATGTCCTCTGAGGGTAGACATGTGCAGAGCGAAAAAATGTGTTTAGTTTTGTTTAGTTTTGATTTGTTATTTACATAAGTTAGTTTAGTTAGATTTGTTTCATTCCTTTCATTCATTTTCGGAATTTGTTTCGTTTATTTGTTTTCAAATCAATTAGAAAAATTTTCGAATTCAAAACGTTTTCCAATTTCCAAGGAGAATGGGGTGGAGCGGAAAGTGGAGGAATAGAATGGAAAAAGAATACAATAGAGGGGAATATAACAGAAAACTAAAATATAATGTGGTGGAGTGGAACAGAGCTGTTTTACTCTGCTGTATTCTATTCTTTTGTTTTCTGTTATATTCTTTTCTAGTCTATTGTTTTTTTTTTCTGTTCTATTCCTTTGTTTTCTATTCTATTTTGTTCTCTTTGGAAATTGGAAAACTATTAAAATTCGAAAGTATTGGAGTTTTAAAACTTTTCAAATTCAAAAACGATTCGAAAACGATGTAAAAATTATTTAAGTTTGAATTTCTTCAGAATTTTCGCTTTCGTTATTCGGATTGGCACTATTGTAATTTGGAAATTCAGAATCATCCCAATTTCCGAAAAACAAAAATGCGCCCGAATTTTAATCTGGAACTAAACTAACCACACGTGTCTACTCTGAGGTAGAAGACTGCTTTTTTTTCCAAACCTGTGGTTCAGTGCGCAAAAACAAACAACAAATTTAATCAAAATTGCATGCGAATACACACAAAAGAGTGCACAAGGGTGTGTCAAGTGGCCCCCTCCTTAAGAAGAAGGGGCGTAAGACTCCTGATGGGTGCAAGGCAAACTCAAGTTCACCTAGCCAATAAGCCTGACAGACCCCGCACCTTATGCTACTGGGTGGCAGGCTCTTCCAAAGCGAGACCCCCACAAAGCAGGGGAGGAAGCACCCTGATGGTTACACATCCTCCCCCTAGACTTCAGGGTAGGCCCGCAGACCCACACCCTAAAATCCAGAGTGAAAAGGTGACACACAACAAAGTTGAGGTGACAGACTTGTAGAGAGAAATAAATAAAAAGTAGCAATGTGCAGGACAACGGCCAGGCCCTGCAGCCTACTACTGGAAAATGTCTCTGGTCTCAGCCAAAAGGCCAAGGCAATGTGTGTTGTGCAGAAAAAAAGCTGTGATGTAGCGCCCAAGTGCCTTTACTCACTGCTGGGTCCCACACTCAAGTGATACTCGGAGTACCCCCGGGATGCCATTTCCTGGGGCAGCTCAGTGCTGTGGGCTCTCTGCCTTTCCAGCCCCTGACCAGGCAAGATAGCACAGTCAGATCAGGAGGCACTGGGTCCATTAGAACCCTGCTCTAGGGAATTTCTCTGGTGCCTCACCTCACCCAGTGAGCACATCAGGTTCTTTCCCCTCTGGAACCCCCATCATAACAGCAGGGGCACTATACAGCCAGCCAGCCCAACCATAAGGCCAGAATGATGGCAAAGCATCCCTACTGAACCCTGATAAGAACAAATACTACACTTTAACTGCGTATGTGTGAGGTGCTTTTCACAGGGAACTTTAACGGTCCAGGCTTCTGGCCATAAAATTCTGTGCATATGAATGGAAAATAAAAGGCATTCTTGAAACCTTACCTCATTAAAAGTTGAAGGGCATACATGCAAAGGAGCAGAGGTATTTGCTGTACTTGCTCTGTTAAAGCACTATCCTGGAAAACAGGGTCATGTTGGTTGTTCACAGCTCTAGTCCACTTGGCTGCAGTTTGACATAATGAAATTGCAGCGAGAGCTGGTTGCAGGGCTCGGCTTGCAAGAGAAAAGAGAACCTTTAAGAGCGTTGCAAACTTTTTATATGCAGAATCATTGGAACATCTTCAATCAGTACAGTGAGATGTCTGTTTACGACTGAGATGGCAGGATCAATCACAGATAGACCACCTATTTGTAAACTCTTTTTCACTAGATAGAGTTTGTCAAAGATTTTGGGAGAAACCTAATCGTCTTAGTGACCTAATCGTCTTGCACAATGTAACTGTTCCTGTACAGGGAATGTTTTGAAAGCTTTTGCAGGTCTCTTTGTACCCAAAGGGGCATGGCAAAACAAAGAATCAAGCTGCACAATGCCAAGGATTTTGTGGATGGCAACAGTGAGTATTTTGTTGTTAGCAAGCATGCGTGAAGCTCCAGTATCAATATAGTGGCAACCTTGGGAAGAAATGTCTACCACAGCTTACTCCAATACTGCTTCAATGTTTTCTTCCTCCCTTTCTGTGCCTCTTCTAGGGTAGGCATATTAGGATTCAACTCTGGCAGAGAAATGGGAGTAGGTTAAGAAGCATGGCATTTTGAGCCCTGGGCAAAGATGACTGTATTAAGGCCATCTGAGAATTGTGACAGATGCAGAAAATTAAGCTTTTGTCAAATAGACCACTTGTTGCATGCTCGCCTGTGGCTTTGCAATGGCTCTCTTTTGCCTGGTCTGCACCATAGATACATGTGAGGGTAGTCCCCTGTGGGGAACTCACACAGTAGGGTGTAGAATATAGGACAAGCACATCCAGAAGGGGAATGCAGTAACCCAGGTGTAGAACGTCCTGTAGGGAATCCGTGTAACAAAAGGGTGGGGGTGCCAAGGTGAGTGCCCATGTAGAAAGTGCCGAAAGCAACATTACAGGCCATCCCCACAGCATGGGGTCCGGGTACAGCTCCCAGCATTTACCAAGGTGGCACCAATCCAGATGAACTGCTTATACTTGTGCCATTCGGAAGTAGTGGAGAGTTAATTGAAGAATTTGAAGATAAAATGTTATAGAGAAATAAAAATAAGGTAGTTACGCGTTATCTCTTTGTGCAGGAGAACTGTCCATCACCTTAGGATACAGGGTCTATGAATACTTTGCTTGTATTCTGTACTGTGTGATTAAGATAAAAATTCTGCTTTATACTTTAAAGTGCTGGTTGAGATAAGGGAATCTAAAGATTGAATGAGAATAGGAGTAAATTGTATTTGATATACAGCACACTTCAGGAATTGGTTATCACAACAATCCAATAGTTCTTTTTCTCCTTAACTAGCAATTTGAAATGTATTTCCATTTTTGCAGCCAAATAGGGACCATTACTACTATATTTTTACATTTTGCTATTTACATTGCATATTTTAAAAATATTTTAAAAAATGATGCTTACTTATTTAAAAATCATACCTAGCTTTCCCCTTCTATGTAATATTGAGGGGGTTTGAAAGTCCTGTTAGCATGAATAATGTACTGTGGTGGCAGATTTTATTATTAGTTAGAAACTAGGCACATAGTCCCAACTGGATAGTACACTTCAACTGTCCCTCAGCCTGTCTCTTAAATGCACATTACAAACTATTATGGATAATAGATGCTGCCTAAAGAGTTCTATGTATAAACCCGCTCCAAAGAAACAACTAGAAAGGTAAGAAATATTACAAAATTTTTTTAAAAAAGTGGCTGTCATGGCTGAAAGTTTTGTACCTTCATGCATTCTATGCATGAAGGCAACAACCTTCAAGGTGCAGCTCTCCTCTCTCAGTACCCCCCTAATGTTGTCAGAGTATTGATGTGCTGGAAGCTTGTTGTAGCCAGAGGATAGCTTTACTTTCATGGAGGATATCTTTATCATGGAACAAGAAAACAGGAACTTAATAACAAACAAGTGCATATAACAGAGATAGACCATAGATCCTGTTATTTCATAGAATAAATTCATTATACACAATAATACTGCATTGCCACCTGCTGAATAGATAGGTACAATGCACACAGTACATATAGTTCACAGTATATATTAACATTGCTGTTGCTTTCCCCAACACCCCTTCTCAACAGCATGTGCTTTGTCAAATTATATTCAGCTTCTTCTGGATAACTATGACTATCCTTCTATAAAGGCTTGGTAAGTGTATCAGCAGTCATCTCCTCTGACGGGCATTATTAAATGTCAATAACACTTGGCTCTTGATTGTCCCTCAGTAGGTGATACTTGACGTCGATGTGTTTGGTTCTAGGATTGACCCTTTCTGATTGCATAAGCTTTATACATCCCTGATTGTCTTAAAAAATGGGAATTGGTTTTGACATGTCTCTCCCAATGTCCACAAAAAGCTGACAAATCCATATTGCTTCTTGATATGCGTGTGCTGTTCCAATGTACTCTGCTTCAGTTGAAGATTTCAAGGGGTTCCTTCTCCCATACTGGAAGATGAATCCACTTATGGATTTGCGGTCTGTACAGTCCCTGGCCCAATCAGCATCCACATATCTGACCAGTTTTGGATCTGATGCTGCTAGTAACCGTAACTTCATCTGAATTGTTCCTTTCAGGTACTGCATCACTCTTTTGATTGCATTCCAGCCACGCTGACAGGGTGCTGAAACTTTCCTGCATAGTATGCCCACTGCTGCAGCTATGTCTGGTCTTGTCACAGTGGCAACATATAGCAACTTACCGATTGCTCTGCGATACATGTCATTGTTGGGTAGCAAGTTTTCTGCTTCATTGCTCTTTAGCCTGGTTCCGTAGGAGTTTTCACTTCCTTTGCATCTTGCACATGGAATTGTTCCAAGATTTCTGAAATTTTCTGAGATTGGTAGAGAAGATAACTTCCATCTTCTTCTCTCTCTATTTGTATTCCTAGATAGTAGCTAATGTTCCCTAGCTCTTTGATTTCAAAATTTTCTTTCAGCTTCTCAACTATCAGATTGTAATCCCCTTCTTGTTCAAAACAGGTTATAATATCATCAATATAAATAAGGATGTATATACATCTGTCTTCTTCATTCTTGGAGTAGGGACAGGGGTCTGCTTTACTTCTTGGGAATCCCTCTCTATTAAGTACTTTGTTTACTTCCTCATTCCACATCCTTGCAGATTGTTTAAGACTGTAGATGCTCTTCTGAGGTTTACACATAAGGTTGTCTCCTTGCTCAAACCCTGGTGGTTGCTCCATGTAGATATCTTCCTTAATGTCTCCATACAGAAAAGCAGTTTTAACGTCTAGGAGTTTCACTTGCATGCCCTTCCCAGCTGCATCGCTAAGAAGCACTCTGATGGTGGAGTGTTCTACAACAATAGCGAATGTTTCATTGTAATCTTCACAAAATTTCTGGAACTAACCCTTGGCAACTAGTCTGGCTTTGTATTTGTGGATATTCCCTTCTGCGTCTGACTTTACTTTGAAAGTCCACTTACTTCCTATAGTTTTGCGGTTAAGAGGGAGCTCTGTGAGTGACCAAGTTTTATTTTCTTGAAGTGACTTCTTTTTTTAATTTCTGTTTATTGGTTTTCAATTGTATACATAAACAGACATACAAACTACATTCTTGAAGTGACTTTAATTCTTCTTCTGCTGCCTTTCTCCATTTATTGGCTTCATGTTTCAGCAGTTTTTCTATGTCTTCCCAGGATGTTGGTCCAAGTATGCTGTGTGTTTTGACAGCTTGCGGGGTGGTATCCCCCTTTGTAGTCCGAGTGGATCTTCTGATTTCCTGCAGTTCAGCAGGATCTGGTGGGGAACTTGATTTAGGCATTGTGAGTTCGACCTCTTGTTCTGATTCCTGCACAGGTTTGCTGTTTTCAACCTTTTCTTATGGTTTGTTGGGCATATTCACTTCACCGCTTTTGGGGATCAGTGTTTCTGGTGATGGGATCATCAAAATGAACACTACGGCTTATTGTCACTTTGTCAGTCTTTGGGTGTAGATTTCCATAACCCTTAGTTTGCTTGCTTTAGCCTACTAGAATGCTCTATATCAGCTGTCCCCAACCTTTTTGGCAATGGGAACCGGCTGCACGGAAGAAAATTGTGCTGAGGCCCGGGGGGGGGGGGGGGGGGGGGGG
>BLSH010192076.1:1752400-1773669 GCA_018402905.1 Glandirana rugosa | reverse complement strand
TTTGTTCAGGAGTGTATGGTGTGGTTATCTGGTGTACTATTCCTGTCTCTTCAAGTATAAAGCCAGTTCTTTGCTTATGCATTCTCCTCCATTATCAGTGCATATTATTCCTGGTTTCTGCTGGAATTTGTTGCTAGACATGGGAACAAACTCTTGAAGTTTCTCTGATGTTTCATTCTTATGTTTCATCAGATAAGTAGTTGTGTACCTGGAATAATCATCAATGAAAGTCAGTAGATATCTGTTCCCGCCTGATGTGGGAGTTTTCATTGGACTGCATACGTCACTGTGTATGAGCTGCAGGGGGTGGGTGGTTTTTCTTTGAGATGCCTGTGGAAGGGAAGCACATGTGGCTTTTGCTTTAATACGGCGTTTGCATTTCATGAGCACTTTGCAAGGCATTATTGTCAAATCTTCTGATAAGCTTCTCTTTATAATGGCCTGTATAGCTTCTGGACTTCTGTGCCCCAGTCGCCTGTGCCATAAATGAATACATTTGCTGTGTGGGTCATTAGAGTCTAAATTGACATGCTGATCTGTGGTGATGAGCTTCTACAGGTGATCATCCAGTTTTCCTTTTGCGAGGAATTGCTTATTATTGTGAATTTTGCATTCATCACCCTGGATCTTAACTGTGTTGTTTGCTGCCTTCTAGTTCTGGAACATACAGCACTTTCTTTACAAGGATACTGTGGTGACCTCCTTGTGGTGTAATGCAGTTCAGAAAGCCCTGGCCTTTACCTTCAGCAGTGATGCTTTTCCCGTTTGCTAGGAAAACGTTTGTCTTTTGCACTGTAATCAATGTTTGTGAAGAAAGTCTCATCACTAGCCATGTGGCTTGTTGCACTTGAGTCTATGCACCAGCTGCTTGGCTCGTCGCACTGTGTCACTTTAACCCCTTCAGCCCCGGAAGGATTTCGCACTTTAGGACCAGAGCACTTTTTGCGATTTGGCAATGCGTCACTTTAACTGACAATTGCGCGGTCGTGCGACGTTGTACCCAAACAAAATTTGCGTCCTTTTTTCCCACAAATAGAGATTTCTTTTGGTGGTATTTGATCCCCTTTGCGTCATTTCTGATTGCCGCTATAAACAAAAGAAGAGCGACAATTTTGCAAAAAAAACCCAAATTAATTTCTGGGGTCATATTCCACTAGTAAGCTTATAATTGCCTGCCTATCTTTCCTGTCCCAGTCCTCTGTCTCTCCATCTGTGGGTCTGTCTGTATTCAGCACTTGCCACAAGTCACCCTTGCTAAAATAAGGTGACCAGATTTTTAAAATGAAATCTGGGCACATTTTTTTTTTATTATCATTGGCAAATAGTAAACTATTTTATAAGCATATTTTCCGCAAATGATATATGCAGTGTATGTGGTATGTGTTTATGTAATGATTGTATGATATATGGAAATCATTTCATACCAGCCCCATAGTATTATTATACCAGCCCAACCGCATGTCATTATTTTCTTGTTCATAAAAGGGAAAACCATGCATTTTAAAGCACATTTCAAGAGTGTATTACACTCACCAGTGCTCATCGGTGCAGCCTCATCAGTGCCAATCAACACAGCCTCATCAATGCCAATCAATGCAGCCTCACCAGTGCCCATCAATGCAGCCTCACCAGTGCCCATCAATGCAGCCTGATCAGTGCCCATCAATGTAGCCTGATCAGTGCCCATCAATGCAGCCTGATCAATGCCCATCAATGCAGCCTCACCAGTACCCATCAATGCAGCCTCATCAGTGCCCATCAGCGCAGCCTCACCAGTGTCAATCAGTTCAGCTTCACCAGTGCCAATCAGCTCAGCCTCACCATTGCCCATCAATGCAGCCTCATAAGTGCCCATCAGCGCAGCCTCACCAGTGCCAATCAGCTCAGCTTCATTAGTGGCAATCAGCTCAGCCTCACCACTGCCCATCAATGCAGCCTCACCAGTGCCCATCAATGCCGCCTCATCAGTGTCCATCAATGCAGCCTCACCCGTGCCCATCAGCTCAGTCTCATCATTGCAGCCTCACCAATGAAGTCTCATCAGTGTCCATCAATGCAGACTCACGAGTGCCCACCAATGCAGCCTGTTCAGTGCCCATTGGCTTATCCTGTTCAGTGCCCATGAATGCATCCTGTTCAGTGTGCATAAGTGCAGTCTGTTCAGTGTCCTCAATCCAGGGACTGTCCCCTGAAACCGGGGACATCTGGTCACCCTATGCTAAAAAGCATTTCCAGTTTAAATTTCCACAGCTGGTAATTTGTATTGTTTAGCTTTGCAACTGCAAACTTCACATCTGAACCACTTGCCATGTTTGCATACAGTACTCACAGTATTGCAGTATCCTCTTCAGAGCCTGGCCACCTGCTGGGTTCACTGGGACCCATAACCAGAAAGTATTGAATTATCTGCTGGAAGCTTGTTGTATGCAGAGGATAGTTTACTTTCATGGAGGATATCTTTATCGTGGAACAAGAAAACAGAAACTTAATAGCAAAAAAGTGCATATAACAGAGATAGACCATACATCCTGTTATATCATAGAATGCATTCATTATACACTATAATACTGCAGTGCCATCTGCTGGATAGATAGGTACAATGCCCACAGTACATATAGTTCACAGTATATAGTAACATTGCTGTTGCTTTTCCCAACACCTAATACTTACCTAACCCGATCCAGGGATGTGCACAAGACCCGAGGCTCTCCCTCCTGGTTGGCTGAGATGCAGCAGCAGGAGCCACTGGCCAGTGAGGTGGGAGCGAGGGACGGGGTTGAGCCATGCTCTATGTGTCTTATGGATGCAGGGAGCAAGCATGCACAAGTGCCCCCACAGAAAGCAGCCTGCTATGGAGGCACTTGGTAAGGGGGGAGGGGTCCAGCGCACTGGGGGACCCGAGAAGAGGAGGATTGGGACTGCTTTGTGCAAAACCACTGCACAGGTAAGCGTGACATGTTTGTTATTTTATTTTATTTTTTTTAAATACATTTTTTTCCTTTACAATTACTTTTAGTCCTGACAAAGAGGGCACTCTAGAGCCAATGAAATGCATTGGTTTGCTTACTCTGACTTTTATGATAAAATAAGTACTTTTAGACTCAAAACTATTGGTGTGACATTTTTTTTGCTCTTATACCCTATAGAAAAAAATTACAGGGGTTCTAACCCCTGTTACAAATAAGTTAATGCTTAAGTATATTTTGAATACCTTCCAGAACAATAAATTGCACTTTAAATTCCAAAGGAAGGCAGAATATGTATTATATAGCATTAAACAGTTTGTGTGATGCACATATCAGCTTTCAACAAGCAGTAAAATGTTAGCAATCTGTGCTCCCTCCAACCATCAAAGTTGAACCCCTTGAATTAACATTGTTTGAAATGATCAAAATATCTGTTTTTTTTTTTTTTTTTACAAAAGACATTTGTGTGAAGTGCTGGACTAATGCTCGGTGCAAAGCGCGCAACAGCCGGAATTTGATTGGTCACTGTAAACACCTTCACTTTCTAGGAAGCACAATGAATCTTAGAAGCTCGAAGTTACTTATCATTGCTTGTTTTGTTTCTATCAGACCCGAACCGCTCTGAGCAGAGGAGACGTCCTGCAGGCCCAGGAAGCCTCCCGGAAGGCCAGATCCCTTGTCCTCTTCAGTCTTCTCTTTGGAGTCTTTGTTTCAGTCAGCTGGATTATATATGTAGTGGTCGCTATCTTCTTATGAAAGGTCAATGGAGTCACGTGTAAGTCATGGAAGCACCCGCATGTGGTTTCTACCTTCCTTCCATCAGAAACCTTTCAACAATGCACTCACCAATTGAACTAACACCCATCTAAACCCCATCATATGTATGGGATCTCTCAGCACTATATAAGACATTGCCTGGACATGATTGTGCTGATTGGGCAATACAGAAATGTGTATATGTACAGAAAACATTTAAATAAAAATATACATTTTCTTTTTTATTTCTTTCCCTTTTTTCCTATTTGATGCAATTTATGATACACCAACCAGCTGTCAGTCCCATTAATAAAAAGTAAGACCCCATACATACATAGATTTTCTGCAGATTTTTGTCTTCAGATTTAACAAAACCATATAATATGAGGTCAAACCTTAAGAGTTTCAATTTGTATGCAAACAGGCAGGCCCTTGCACTACATGGTTTTGGTAAATCTGAAGACAAAAATCTGCAGCAAATCCAATAGTGTATGGGGTCTAATAAGTCTGGAAGTTGTCTGCTGCCCATGGCTAACAGATTTTACCTTTCATGTTCAGGTATGTTCAGTGTGGTATCTTACCAGCATACAGTAAACTTGCAATATTTCTTCTGCAAAAAAAATAAACTTACCTGCCTGTTCACAATGTTCTGCAGAATGTACATTGAGCTAAGTCTACAATGTGGGCATGGTGCAAGAAATGGGAGAATATGTTGGCACCAGCAGGGGACCTTGCAGGCGTCAGACCTTTGGAGCAGAGAGATTAAAGCGTAACTCCACTTTTGTTGAAAAAAAAAAATCATTCCCCTCTGGGTAATCTATGTACATTGCAAGGATTATAACAAACTTTGATACAGATTCCTACCTTTTGTTATTCTGTAGAAATCACTGTTTGTTCCTCTGTGCCCCTCTGCTAAGTGGGTCTAATGGGAGTGGTTTCATAATTGTCAGTCAGCTGTGGCAGCAGCAGAGCACTAATGAGGAAATCTGCTGTGCTGGGCCTGCGTCCCTTTAGATGGGTTCCTATTGGAAGTATCTCACCAAAAATGACATTTTTGTTGCAGGGCATGCCTGAAATCTGACTTGTATCTTAGGCAGACTTCTGGGAAAATTGGTGAGCCAATCACACAAGCAAGAAATTATGTTTCTTAGGAGTGGTCAGGACACATTCTGTGTACAGAATAACTCCAGGTAGCCCTATTGCATGGCATGTATATTTCATTATTTAGCGCTTTACGTATATGTTGTACATTCACATCAGTCACTACCCTCAAGGAGCTTACAATCTAAGGTCCCTAACTCACATTCATACATACACATACCAGTTTAGACAGGATCTAATTAACCTACAAGCATGTCTTTGGAGTGTGGGAGGAAACCGGAGTACATAGAGGAAACCCACGCAAGCACAGGGAGAACATGCAAACTACAGGCAGGTAGTGTCGTGGTTTGGATTGAAACCAGCAACCCTTTTGCTGCTAGACGAAAATTACAGTGGCTGCAGATTGAAAAGGAAAGGTAATTTTTAATAACACTCAATTACAATATGACTTGTATCGCAAATGTACACGCTATATTATATTATTTTTTATTTGCTATCTTTTTTCCCCCATGAAAGTGGAGTTACTCTTTAACCACTTGCCTACCAGCCGTCATCGTTTGATGGCGGCAGGTCGGCTATCCTGCGCAAATCGGCGTAGGCGTACGGCGGTCCCTGCACAGGAAATAGCGGGAGTGTGCCCGCGGGTCTGGTGGACTCAATGTCCGCCGGCAACCCGCGATCGCCTTCTACAGAGGCAGAACGGGGATCTGCCAATGTAAACAAGGCAAATCCCCATTCTGTCAGGGGACAGGACACTGATCTACTGTTCCCAATGATCAGGAGCAGTGAAATCGGTCATGTCCCTGCCAGTCCATCCCCTCTACAGTTAGAACACACATAGGGAACACAGTTAACCCCTTGATCGCCCCCTAGAGTTTAACCCGTTCCCTGCCAGTGACATTTATACAGTAATCGGTGGCTATTTTTAGCTCTGATCGCTGTATAAATGTCATTGGTCCCAGAAAAGTGTCAAAAGTGTCCAATCTGTCCTCCACAATGTCGCAGTCCCGATAAAGATCGCAGATCGCTGCCATTACTAGTAAGAAAATAAAAAAAATCATAAAAGTGCTGTAAATATATCCCCTATTTTGTAGACGCGATAACTTTTGTGCAACCCAATCAATATACGCCTATTGCGATTTTATTTACCAAAAATATGTAGAAGAATATATATCGGCCTAAAGTGATGAATACGTTTTTTATATATATATATATTTTGGATAGGTATTATAGCAAAAAGTAAAAAAAATTGTTCTTTTTCAAAGTTTTCGCTCTTTTATTGTTTATAGCGCAAAAAATAAAAACTGCAGAGGTGATCAAATACCACCAAAAGAAAGCTCCATTTGTGGGAAAAAAAGGATGGCAATTTTGTCTGGGAACAGCATCGCATGCCCGCACAATTGTCGTTTAAAGCAACGCAGTGCCGTATCGCAAAAAATGGCCTGGTCAAGAAGGGGGAAAATCCTCCCGGGGCTGAAGTGTTTAAGGATTCCTGCCTTTAGCTCCACAAAGTATTTGCTAGATGCAGACATAATGGTGATTATCATTGCTGTGTCCTGGAGACCAGAAATGAGAGGCTACCCACACCCCTACTGATACATACTACAGAGAAAAAAAACCCACTGGGACTTTTAAGGGAAACCAACTCAGTAAAAATGTATACACAGTCATAAAAGTTATAAATTTTATTGTTTCATTAAAAAAAATTAACCCAAACAACTGGTTCATAGACAAAATGGACAACAACCATACATGTAAGTGGATGCATACAATAAGTCAATGATTAAAAATGAACATATGAATGAAAAGGAGGTATAACCACCATGCTCTGCTTGAGACCGGCAGAGAGTACCCAACGCGTTTCAAATGATATAATTGAAGTTCTTCCTCAGGGGTAAGTGGTTATAGTATTTAAAAATCCTCATTGAATCAGGACAGTTGTAGCCAAAATATTGACAGTCCATAGGGCATCCACAAAAGTGTTCAGGCTACCTGGCGCTCTTTTCAAATCCACAAGGGGGAGAAGGAGGGAGCGACAAACGTGAGTCGCCCCATCAAAAACGACCCCACCCAAATCAAGAGAGGACAGAGGGAACAACACTCTGTAGGGGCTGTACCCTTTGTAGTTAGACGAAGGGGGACTATTTAGATGACTCCGATATGACCACTGAATAAAGTAAATGGATCAAAGGTTACTATAAAATTAGCAATCCCAAATACAGGAGGGCACATGGCGAAATTCCAATTCAAAGAGTCAGAGTTGTACAGATCTCTCATCTACTCCTACCAAAGTAGGAGGACACCATCACTCTTGTTAGTGGATATGTAGCTGGTCAGGAGTCATCTGTAAGAGGTGGCCCCTAAGACAGACATAATGGTGAACAGTTGACAGCTGCAGCCAGCTCAAAGCCATGACTATGACTAAACTTTCCCCTCTTCTTTTCCTCACTCCCCGGCACAGACTTCTCCCATGGAAAATAATGGTTCTCTGCAGATGGACCTTTGCTCTCCTTGCCAGTAACAAAATAAGTCTTGATGGCATGCAGTGTTATTAATAAGTAAGATCTGTATTTTTCCCCAGGAAAGGTGTCAACCGCGGGCAGATAGAATTGGCAACATTTGTCCAGAAAGGGTCACTCACGGCTCCTAACATGACTAAGAATGCTCATTTAAAATGGTTGTAAACTGTAAAAAAATAAAAATGGGCCCCTTGCAGGATGTCATCATGTGCTAGTATGCACCACATACTAGCACATTAGAACAGACTTGCCTTAAAAAGAAGCTGTCACCGCTGTCAGAGATTCCATCTAAACCCAATGTTCCTTCCAGGTTTGCGGGCTTCAGCAGTTTAAAAAATGGCCAGCCGCGATGACGTCATTCTTGCATATGCAGACAGGAGTCACGGCACCGTCCATTCACAGCGCAGTGCACATGCCCTGGTGACCTCACCGCCTGCTTCTAAAGTAAATATCTCCTAAACAGTGCACGTTTATCAGATATTTACTGTACCTACAGGTAGGCCTTATTATAGGCTTACCTGTAGGTATAAATCAAACAGGTGACTTTACTACCACTTTAAAATCCGATGCCCAAGAATGTTCGTGAGCTTTAAATTCCTTCAGCATATTCAGTCCACATACTATTCCAGAACTATCTTTTCACTGCACACTTGCTGAGATATGAGGCGGCTCCTTTTAACCATGACCTGTAATGATCTCTGAACTAGATATATTAAAGGGATTACAGAATCACAAACTTTTCTCATTAATGTAACACATTATTTATAAATATTATATAGTTATTAGGGTCATTCATTTTTAATGGATGTTCACATGTGGCCCACTCAAGTGTGCTCAGTGTACAGCTTGTGGGTTCTATGCACCAGATCAGGTTGGCTGCACACCGAGTGCCAGCAGGCACATGGTATCACTGGTATTTCTGTAGAGACTACTTTAGAGGTCAAAATGTGTTTCTTTTTTCTTAAAGTTTTTGGTTCTAAAAATATACTTGCTTTTCTATTCCAGTATAGGTGTGCGCACAGGGTGTGCCAGGTGTGCCCAGGCACACTGTAATCATTCCGTGCAGCACAGATTCCCCCTATTGCCCTGGCTCCCCTGTCCCTTCCTCTGCTGCGGGCACACACAGGGGGATGTTTTACAATAATTGGGGGAAGGGGACGGTAAATACATTATCTCACAAAAGTGAGTACACCCCTCAAATTTTTGTAAAAAATTTATTATATCTTTTCATGCGATAACACTGAAGAAATTACATTTTGCTGCAATGTAAAGTAGTGAGTGTACAGCTTGTATAACAGTGTAAATTTGCTGTCCCCTCAAAATAACTCAACACACAGCCATTAATGTATAATCCGCTGGCAACAAAAGTGAGTACACCCCTAAGTGAAAATCTCCAAATTGGGCCCAAAGTGTCAACATTTTGTGTGCCCACCATTATTTTCCAGCACTGCCTTAACGCTCTTGGGCATGGAGTTCACCAGAGCTTCACAGGTTGCCACTGGAGTCCTCTTCCACTCCTCTATGATAACATCACGGAGCTGGTGGATGTTAGAGACCTTGCGCTCCTCCACCTTCCATTTGAGGATGTCTCACAGATGCTCAATAAGGTTTAGGTCTGGAGACATGCTTGGCCAGTCCATCACCTTTACTCTCAGCTTCTTTAGCAAGGCAATGGTCGTATTGGATGTGTGTTTGAGGTCGCTATCATGGTGAAATAGTGCCCTGTGGCCCAGTCTCTGAAGGGAGGGGATCATGCTCTGCTTCAATATGTCACAGTACATGTTGGCATTCATGGTTCCCTCAATGAAATGTAGCTCCCCAGTGCCAGCAGCACTCATGCAGCCCCAGACCATGACACTCCCACCACCATGCTTGACTATAGGCAAGACACACTTGTCTTTGTACTCCTCACCTGGTTGCCGCCACACATGCTTGACACCATCTGAACCAAATGTATCTTGGTCTCATCAGACTACAGGGCATGGTTCTAATAATCCATGTCCTTAGTCTGCTTGTCTTCAGCAAACTGTTTGCAGGCTTTCTTGTGCATCATCCTTAGAAGAGGCTTCCTCTTGACGACAACCATGCAGACCAATTTGATGCAGTGTGCGGCATATGGTCTGAGCACTTACAGGCTGACCCCCCCCCCACCCCTTCAACCTCTACAGCAATGCTGGCAGCATTCATACATCTATTTCCCAAATGCAACCTCTAGATATGACGCTGAGCACATGCACTCAACTTCTTTGGTCGACCATGGCAAGCCCTGTTCTGAGTGGAACCTGTCCTGTTAAACCGCTGTATGGTCTTGGCCACCTTGCTGCAGCTCAGTTTCAGGGTCTTGGCAATCTTCTTATAACCTAGGCCATCTTCATGTAGAGCAACATTTTTTTTTTCAGATCCTCAGAGTTCTGTGCCATGTTGAACTTTCAGTGACCAGTATGTGAGAGTGAGAGCGATAACACAAAATTTAACACACCTGCTCCCCATTCACAGCTGAGACCTTGTAACACTAACGAGTCACGTGACACCGGGGAGGGAAAATAGTTAATTGGGCCCAGTTTGGACATTTTTACTTAGTGGCGTACTCACTTTTGCTGCCAGTGGCTTAGACATTAATGGCTGAGTTATTTTGAGGGGACAGCAAATTTACACTGTTATACAAGCTGTACACTCTCTACTTTACATTGTAGCAAAGTGTCATTTCTTCAGTGTTGTCACATGAAAAGATATAATAAAATACTTACAAAAATGTGAGGGGTGTACTCACTTTTGTGAGATACTGTTTGTCATTTAAAAACCACTTCCCTTTCTGAATGAACACAGCAAGTGATTGGTACCATGTGTTTGAGCTTTGGATGCACACCATAATGCAATAGGCTGCGCATAACTATGCATTCCAGATAATTTTCAGCTGTGGTCTGATATTGTAGCGGTTCTTATGCCGGAGATTACATTTATGGACAAAATAAAATACTGTGCTTTTCATAAATGTAACACTAGATGGCAGCATTTTCATATGATTGAGACCCATACTAAATGGTCTTCCTAATCTAAAATTCTTTTATTTTAATTTTGGATAGAGGAAAATCGTTACAACACCAGGCTTAAGTTGCTGTGTGTGTCCCTGCTAGGGAGATTTTGTTTTTTTGTCCTCATGACCACTGTAACTAGGAAAAAAGTGACTGGAAAAACAGTTGTCACTGGAACAAGAAGTGAGAAGAAAGATTCCAATGGGGACACCTGCTCAAGTCATAAGGCTGACCATACAATCTACTGTAGTTGTACACTATCTTTCATATCTACCATCAACTATGTAGTGCAAGGGCCTGCCTGATTTGATATTAAAGCTGGTCATACACATATAACCAGGCTGCACAAGAACTACACAGTAGAGATGGACGAATCTACCTCTGGCTCCACCAGCTGCGAAAATACTTGAACATTGCCTGCATCTGAATGGATGCAGCTGCTATCTGGATGACAATTTTCCACTTCAACTCCTTCAATTTTTTCATGGAGCAATGTCGGACTGCTGACAGGGCCACCCACAGCATCTTCAATCAGTTCATCCAACCAGCCAATATTTGCTCTGTGCATGGCCAGGTAAATGAATGGCTAGTTAATTTTTGTCCAATTCCATAGTTTTCCATAGTCTAAAGATTGCACAGAGATTATACAATCAGTTTGTACAGGGGATTTCTTCTCAGTCCTGTGTCTCTGGGACAGAAATAAATGTTTGGCTAGAAATGCACTTTAAGCTAGAATTGATACAATACAGCTTTAAAGTGGTTGTCAAGTCATGACAACCACTTTAAACTACAGGTAAGCCTATATTTAGGCTTACCTGTATGTCCCAGGAATATCTCCTAAACTTGCACCGTTTAGGAGATATTCTCTGTATTTGCATGTGACGTCATCGGCACATGCGCAGTGAAGAAACGGCCCAGTCGGGGTAGCCCAGTCCATGGGTAGCATTGGTACCTTAGTATGTATGCTCATTCAAAATCTAGAGGGGTTGTGTTTGCCTCCCTTTCTTTGGAGACCTTTTTCTTTTTCCTAAGAGGATATGGCATAGGGCATTGAGAAGGTTCCTCCATGTGAACATCTGACTTTTCAAGTTATTTCTGATAACCTTACTGTCATTCACTTGGTTAATGTATATTTCTGTACCTAGTATGCCTTCTGTTATGTCCTAAAACAAGGGCTGTTCTTGTTTCTTTCTTCAATATGCATATAGGCTGTAAGACTCCTTTCACACTGAGGCAGTTTTAAGGTGTTTTAGCGCTAGCGCCTGTAAACTGCCCCCCCATGCTGCCTGAGTGCTTTCACACTGGGGCGGTGTGCTTACAGGACGTTAGGAAAAGTCCTGCAAGTGACATCTTTGGGGCGGGTTGGGAGCGCTGTATACAGCGCTCCCAAAACGCCCCTGCCCATTGCAATGAAAGGGGAGCGCTTCCGAAGTGCCTAAAAACCCCTTTTTGGCGGTTAAAAGCGCCCCGCTAGTGCCGATAAGCGACGCTTAGACAGCGGTAAACTGCCACTAAAACGAGTGGCTCTTTAACGGCTAACATATGGGTGGCCCCAGTGTGAAAGGGCTCTTAATGATGCCAATTGCTTGGATATACACTACCTACGGCTGTGTGTATATATTACCTTACTCTAACCTGCCTCTGTTTCTATGATGTGTCATGTATGTTATTTTTTTGTACTTCAATAAGTTGAATTCTTAATAAAAAGAGATTAAACTAATACATGACAAAATGTTCCTAGAGAACTTCAAGCTAGTTAAGGAGACAAAGAAAACCAATATACAGTGGCCCTATGGCGGCGGGAGTGGGGCGCTTTTAACCCCCAAGAAGGGGTAAACAAGGGGTTAAAAGCACCACCGCTCAGCGCTTTTGAGGCAGTGTTCAGCCGCTTCAGAAGCGCAGCCCATTGATTACAATGGAGGGGGCGGTGTAGGAGCAGTGTATACACTGCTCAGCACACCGCCCCAAATATGCTGCATGCAGGACTTTTTTTCTCGTCCTGCAAGCGCACTGTCCCAGTGTGAAAGCACTCGGACGAGAATGGGGGGGTGGGTTTCAGGCGCTTTACAAGCGTTATTTTTAGCACTGCGGTGCCTGAAAAATGAGCCAGTGTGACAGGGGCTTAAAGTGATTGTAAAATCTGTTCTACTTACCTCCTCTGTGCAGTTGGTTTTGCACAGAGCAGCCCGGATCCTCCACTTCTCAGTGCTCCTGGCCCCACCTCCCTCCTGTCGAGTGCCCCCAGAGTAGCTTGCTCTGGGGGCACCCAAGCCAAGTCACAGCTCCGTGTGCCCATTGAGACATGGAGCTGCTGTTCGGTCCCGCCCCCTCCCCTGACTGGCTGACTTTGATTGACAGCCGCGGGAGCCTAATAGCACCACTGCTGTCTCAGAAAATCCAGGGGGAGAGTCCCTGGACAGCTGAAGGATTCATGGACATCGTGGGGCTCAGGTAAGTATTAGGGGGTGCTAGGGGAGCTGCTACACACAGAAGGCTTTTTATTTTAATGAATAGGATTCCTTAAGATAAAAAAACCTTCTCCTTTAACTCCTTTAAATGCATTGCTATTATAAACAGTGCCCATCACTATCTGCAGTTTGGCGGTACTGCACCAGAGGTTTTATTAATTATACAATCTAGCCCAAAAACTGAAGTATATAAGCAATTTTTTTTAACTGCTATGCAGTCAGGCTTTATAAAAGGTAGACTGTCAGTTTATTTTTGTACCCCTTTATGTTTTAGAACTCTATCAAACTGTCCTGTGCAGGCAAGCATGCTAGGGTCCTGGATTGCTGCTTTCATACAGACAGCAGTCTGGATCTCCAGCAGACCAACATGCACTTTGCACAGTGCTCCAATCAACGATGATGCTCAGAGCATGAATTATGTGTACTGGAGCACTGTGAAGGCGATAGTTAGACCCCATAGATTGTTAAAGTTTCTTTTCTTCAACCACATGTGGAAGGAAAGAAAATTGCTCAATTCCCCCATCAATGCAGCAGCTGCCATTTTTGTTTAGCTTGATTAAATATCAGAAAAAATGGCTTCAATTTGTCTTGAAATAACAGAAGTTTTGATTTGCACACTGGAAATACACTCTACCTGTTCAGCACTTTAGCTATTCATCCAGGCTGAATTTCACCAGTCCTCTACACTTCCATCTGATGGTAATCTGGTCATTTAGGAATCCATTCTGTTTACACATCTGCAACATGGAAGAGATATTCTTAAACAAACCTGGGGTCCATTTACAAATGTTTTCCAAGGATCAAACAACTTTTACACATTCTCCTAACTGGATTAAAATGGGGAATAATCCTGTGTGAAAACATAAAAATAGGCCCCCCTAATGTAGGATTCCTTGCTGGCTCTAACATACAGAAAGCCTGATACATCAAAATGTATGTAGTGTCTCTCTGCCACAAGATTCAAACTTACCTTGGATGTCAGATATTTTATAACGCAGAGGAAGAACAGTACAATAGGCTGCAGGACGGAGACTCACCCACCAAAGATAAAGAGGTCTGAATTCTGGATATTATTTGTTGAATGGTCTTAAATCGCTTCAGTGGAAATGTACAAATGTTAAAAATGACATAAGATACAGTCTGTCACTAACATTACCACAGCAGTTTTGGCTTTTCGGATTCCCC
Source organism: Glandirana rugosa (assembly GCA_018402905.1). Taxonomy (NCBI): domain Eukaryota; kingdom Metazoa; phylum Chordata; class Amphibia; order Anura; family Ranidae; genus Glandirana; species Glandirana rugosa. The sequence continues at coordinate 1,759,642 of BLSH010192076.1, read as the reverse complement.
TCGGTTACAAAGTTTTATTACCTGTTGATCCTGTCGGTAGATCTGTCATGCACATGTTAAGGACCTTTTGAAGCCGCAATCCATACAGTGTTTGATCAAAGTAAAAGGAGAGGGTCTTGCCATGACCAAAGGGATAGTGCTGTTTAATTTGTTGTAAAAGTCACCGTTTTATTGTGAGAGCCATAATTGTCTCCGTCATTTCAGGGCCTTACAGACTCCCTGGTTCAGGACAACATAGGGACTCATTTTTGTTTTGGAATTTTGGCTATTTTTTACATTACATCCCAGCATACTTCATGCACATTCGACTTATTAATTATAAACATTTATATATCGCTCTGCCCTCAGGGAGCTTACAGCCTAAGGTCCCAATCACGCATGTATACATACAAGCACACACAGACTTGGACTCATTTAGACATTTGCCAATTATCCTAAGGCCCCTTTCACACATGCAGACCACTCAGGTCCGTCTGTCAGTTATTCTTGCGGATCTGAACGGGCTCTCCATGTAACTCTATGGAGCGACAAATGTCAGCGGTGACACGTCCGCTGACATCCAATCCGCTAATTACATCGGATGAAAACGGACAGGCTGATCTGTTTTCATTCGATCCCCATAGAGGATGGGGCTCTGAGAGGTCCGTCTCTGCACAGTGAGCATAGACGGATCTGTCATCTGCCGGCTCAGCGGGGATCAACGGATCGATCCCCACTGAGCAGCGGAGTCCATGAAAACATACTCCGCTAGTGTGAAAGGAGCCTAACAGTCTGTCCTTGGCCTGTCGTAGGAAACTGGAGTCTCCCACACAAGCACAGGCAGTGTCCACTGTTCTGAAGATAAACTACAGAGGTACAGTTAGGTAGCATAAGGAATAGCAAGGGTCATTTTAAATAGATGAGGCTGCATATATCTATATGTACCTAATATGTACACGCTTGTTCCAGCTCACCAAGTATTTAAAGAAAGTTCAGTTTGAAAAGGTATGGCAATGTTGGCTGTCAGACACTGACACTCTTGGTTGAACTGAACTCTTGTCTTTGGGACCATGGTAATAGCACTGATGTATTTTTCTTACGTGAGCATTAAAGGGTTATGACCACAGGATCCTTACTACTTCATATGGTTATAATATCATGCAGTTGATGAACACAGATGATAGGGCTCTTAGTCCTTGTCTATTTTTCCTATGCTCACACACGGGAAGGAGGGTGGGGGTGGGATTTTTTTTTTTTTTTAACTTATTTCTATGTTATTGGGGTTACTAACTCAGTGAGATCTGATCCCCGGTTACACCCTATAATTTTGTATGTATTTTTCTTTTTGTTCGTAAAGAAAAAAATTTAATACAAATCATTTTCAAAAAAAAAAAAAGTTTTCAGCCTAGAACAGAGGTCTCCAAACTTGCCTTTATCCAGCCCTTGAGGCATTATTCCTGCCTCTGACACCAAACATGGGGCATAATTCCTATTACTGAAACCCACAATGGAGAAATATTCCTTCCACTGACACAACTATGTGGCATTATTCCTTCCACTGACAACAAATATGGTTACTATTCCCCCCACTGACACCAACTATTTATCCCCCTAATACCAAAGATGAGGCAATGTTTACTCCCACTGGGCATAGTCTGGCCCCCCTAAAGTCTGAAGGACAGTAAACTGGCCCTTTCTTTAGAAAGTTTGGAGACCCCTGGCCTTAGAAGATTGCACCATACAAAACAAGTGAGCAACAATAGCTGCTACAGATCTATCCAGAAAAGGTCCCTTTTGATTACCAAACTCAATGCTGATACTAACAAAAGAGAAAAGAAAAAAAATATTCTAAACCGAACACATTTTTTCCCAAGCAGTCCATGTATGGTCAGAAAGTACTAGTTCTTTATAAAGTCTAGAGAAAGAAGAGGGATATGCAATCAAAGTAATAAGCAGTAAATCCTGCCTCCCTAATGTTTGTAGAACAACCATCAGAGGACGGCTACTGCTGTGACTGAGACTGCAAAGAGCATTTTCACATTCCCTTTAGATGTGCATACTAAAGTTGAAAATGTTTGGATAAAGCTTTCAACCATTTTACAGGTCAACCTTTGAGGTGCAATGCACCCACAGGGATGGACGGGGAGCACTGTTTATTCTGCCTCACTTTCATGAAATTTTTGTGTGTTGTATTGAACTGCATTATTATTGTTTTGTAGTATGCTAACATTTAGTGGCAATTTCTGACAACTACATATTGGTTACTATGTTATTTTGGTATCTTTGTCTTCCCCTCCTGTTTAGTGCTAGTTGGTTTAGTCCTAACTAGACCTACCCCCTCTTCTTCCATGTTCCCTCAATCAGTGATAGTTCTTTACTGAGAGAGGGCTTAAGAAGGTTGCTGCCTTCTTACAGTTAGGGGGGAAAAGTATATGATCCCCTGGTGAGTTTGTACATTTTCCCACTGACAAGAAATGACCAGTCTATACCAGGGGTAGGCAACCTTAAAGAGGTGGAGATCTACCTGAACAACATGGGAGAAGTCAAAGATCACCAGGCAGTGTCACCACCTCACACCTGATTGAAACCTCTAATTGCCATACTACCGTCTTGCAATCACACGCCTTGCATGGCAATCATGGGTTTAAATCAGCTTCAAACTGATGTGAAGATCTCTTCTTCCCTTCTGCAGGCACCACTCTGGAGACCGTTAGCTGGATAAGAGGTGGAGTGCATTTGGTATCACTCCACATGGGACAGGAGCCAGCACTACAGAGGAGGCATTGGCTTATGCGGCTCTTGCTCCCTACTAGTTCCAACTTTACAAATAGTGCATTGCACTCTGTTTGATTCCCTGGGATAGCGGGTCAGCAAGCCCAGACCGTGATCTACCAGTCACTAGATCGTGATCTACTGGTTGCTGACCCCCAGTCTATACTTTTAATGGTAGGTTTATTTTAACAGTGAGAGACAGAATAACAAAAATATCCAGAAAAACGCATTTCAAAAAAGTTATAAATTGATTTGCATTTTTAATAAGTGAAATAAGTATTTGACCCCTTCACAAAACATGACTTAGTACTTGGTGGCAAAACCCTTGTTGGCAATCACAAAGGTCTGATGTTTCTTGTAGTTGGCCACCAGGTTTGCACACACCTCAGAAGGGATTTTGTTCTACTCCTCTTTGTAAATCCTCTCCAAGTCATTAAGGTTTAGAGGCGGACATTTGGTAAATCAAACCTTCAGCTCCCTCCACATATTTTCTATGGGATTAAGATCTGGAGACTGGCTAGGCCACTCCAGGACCTTAATGTGCTTCTTCTTGAGCCACTCCTTTGTTGCTTTGGTTGTGGGTTTTAGGTCATTGTCATGTTGGAATACCCATCCACAATCCATTTTCAATGCCCTGGCTGAGGGAAGCAGGTTCTCACCCAAGATTTGATAGTACATAGCCCGTCCATAGTCCCTTTGATGCGTTGAAGTTGTTCTGTCCCCTTAGCAGTAAAACATCCCCAAAGCATGTTTCCACTTCCATGTATGACAGTAGGGATGGTGTTCTTGGGGTCATTGGCAGCATTCTTCCTCCTCCAAACAAGGCGAGTTGAGTTGATGCCAAAGAGCTCAATTTTGGTCTCATCTGACCACAACACTTTCACACAGTTTTCCTCAATCATTCAGATGTTCATTGGCAAACTTCAGACGGGCCTGTTCATGTGCTTTCTTAAGCAGCGGGCACTGCAGGATTTCAGTCCACCACGGTGAGTGTTACCAATTGTTTTCTTGGTGACTATGGTCCCAGCTGCCTTGAGATCATTGACAAGATTCTCCCATGTAGTTCTGGGTTCATTCCTCACCATCCTCATGATCATTGAAACTCCACAAGGGGTGCTTGCATGGACCCTTAGACCGAGTGAGATTGACAATTAACTTGTGTTTCCTCCATTTGCAAATAATTGCACCAACTGTTGTCACCCTTTCACCAAGCTGCATGGCGATGGTCTTGTAGCCCATTCCAGCCTTGTGTAGGTCTACAATCTTGTCCCCGACATCCTTGGACAGCTCTTTGGTCTTGGCCATGGTGGAGAGATTGGAATCAAATTAATTGCTTCTGTAGACAGGTGGTGTTTTTCTTTTTTTTATACAGGTAACAAGCTGAGATTAGAAGCACTCCCTTTAAAAGAGTGCTCCTAATCTCAGCGTGTTACTTGTATAGAAGACACCTGGGAGCCAGAAATCTTGCTGATTGATAGGGGATCAAATACTTATTTCACTCATTAAAAAGCAAATCAATTTATAGCTTTTTTTAAATTGATTTTTTTCTGGATATTTTTGCTGTTATTCTGTCTCTCACTGTTAAAATAAACCTACCATTAAAAGTATAGACTGATCATTTCTCTGTCAATGGGCAAATGTACAAAATGAGTAAGGGATCAAATACTTTTTTCCCTCACTGTACATTTCAAGAGACTGGAACATCCTCTGGACTGCAATTATCTGAAGTAAAATTGAGTTGGATTCTACTTGTGTCTTATTGAAGAGTTAACATACCTGTGGATAGTGCCAATTCAGCAGGTGACTATACAGTCCAGACAGATTAGAGTTGATTTACTAAAACTGGAGAGTGCAAAATCTGGTGCAGCTCTCCATAGAAACCATTCAGCTTCTAACTTCAGCTTGTTCAATTAAGCTTTGACACAAAACCTGGATGGCGATTTGTTTCTATGCAAAGCTGCACCAGATTTTGCACTCTAGTTTTAGTAAATCAACCCCAATGGGTCAAAGAAAGTATTGTCAATGCATAAAGCAGCATTTGAAATAGTAGGAAAAAAAGAAAAGTAAGACAGACAGATTTCTAAAGCCTTTACAATCTGTGCTGCATCTGTTGAATTTTTACCTGTACCTCAGCAGCAGTCTTTTTTGCACTGTGCAAGCACATTGCATTACAGACTCTAAGCCCCCAGTCACACAGGTGTGACTTGTCATGCGATTTGACAGTTTCAAATTGCATGACTAGTTGTACCCTATTGTCCGCATTGGAAGCGGTAAAATCGGTGTGACTCCAATTTTGAAAGTAGTTCCTGCACTACTTTTTGCAAGTTCAGGTGTGACTTGCATAGCTATCTGTGCATGAGGCTGTACAGTTGTCTTCCAAGTTGCACCTGAAGTAGCACTGAAATACTACTTTGAAATCGTGCTACTACAAGTGAAGAAGCACAATTTCAATGTCGCAATTGATGTGACTGGGGTGTAAGATACGCTAAGAAGCAGTTGGTGATCAGATCACATTCTACAATTACAGTCATTAAATTGAGACAATTGGAAAAGATATTGGCTAATTCATGCAAGAAAATGAGGAAAAACAGTAAGAACATGTATGAAAGAAAAATTGGAAGGAACTGCACCAATAAATGAGAACATTAAAAGGAGTTGTAAAGGCAGAAGGTTTTTTTTTTTAATTCTTAATGCATTCTATGCATTAAGATAAAAAACTTTCTGTGCGTAGCAGCCCCCCAATTACTTACCTGAACCCCAAGCTCCCGTTCACACCTAGGTGATTTGCTATCAGACTTGTGTCGTTTCAAATCGTTTGACATCAGAAATCCCATTGAAATGAATGGAGCAGTCTTAATATGCGCTACTTAAGTCGCTCTGACTTCAGGGCGACTTCTGAAAAGGTTCCTGTACTATTTCAAGGCAACTTCTAGGCTACTTAAGCCCATAGAAGTCAATGGAAGTCGCTTCAAGTTGTATCACCATCTTATGAGGAAACTACTTTACAGGAAGAAGAAAATAATTTTCCCAGGTACTCCCCAGGAATTACAATACCAGGCACCTTGTGCTCTGGGGATCCTGAAGGGGAGATTGCGTCGTGTCAACATGGGAAGGAGGACAGAGGGAGAAGACAGCGGCAAAAGAGCAAAAAATAGAAGACCCTGCAAAAGAACAGAAGAAAGAAGAAGCCGGATGAAGCAAACAAGGATCGAGTAGACCACAGGTGAGTCTGCACAGGAGAGGAGGAAGACACCGGAGCTGATTTAATAAAATATTTTAAGCTGTGTAGTGTTTGTTTTTTTTACACTAATATTCAAGTGAATGGGTAGGGGTACGATGTTAAAGGGGGCCCTTGTCCTCATCAACATGGGGACAAAGTGCTTTAGGGTGGGGGGTGCAGGAACCCCCTGCTCCAAAGCATCCATACTCCCCATGTTGAGTGCATGGTCCAGGTGGTCACTCGCTCACCCCCACCCCCTTTGCGTGCTCAGATGAGAGCCTGGTATGTATTTCGGGTGGGACCCCATGCCATTTTTTCGGCGTTGGGTTCCCCTTAAAACCCATACCAGACCGAAGGGCCTGGTATGCTCTTGGAGGGGGACCCCATGCTGGTTTTTTTTTTTTTTTAATTTGGCGTTGAGTTCCCCTTCAAGATCAGGCCACAGGCAAAGTCGCCTGGCATGAAGTCCCGCTGTAAGTCGCCTGAAGTTGCTTTCAAATTGCCTAGCAAAGTCGCCTCTGAAGTCAGATCACTAGGTGTGAGAAGGCCTCCTCTCTCTCCAGCGATGTCCACAAGTGTCTTAGCTGTCCAGGACACTCCTGATTGGCTGAGACACCGCAGTGGCGCCATTGGCTCCTGCGGCTGTCAAAGTCAGTCAGCCAATCAGAGGAGGGGGGCAGGGCCATTCCGGGGCTCGGCTGCCCCCTGTAGCAAGCAGCTGGCTGAGGGGGCACTCGACAGGAGGGAGGGGCCAGGAGCAGTGAAACAGAACCTGAGAAGAGGAGGATCCTGGTTGCTCTGTGCAAAACCAACTACACAGAGGAGGTAAGTATAACATGTTTATTAAAAAACAAAAACAAAAAAAAAAACAAGCCTTTGCGATCACCTTAAGGCCTCATATGCACACTGAGTTTAAACACTTGCTTACTGGGTACTGAACCACTTGCAGACTGCCTGCCACATTACTTCTAACATACCACGATTCCTGACGAGTTCGCGACGAACGTTAAACGATCAGTAATAACTAAATAAAACTAATGGTGCAACGAAAACCTATAACGTCGCCTGTACAGCCTGGTAAAACTGTGAAAAAACCCTGGTAACCGTAAATATGTCGTTATGTACGATACTTTTACGTGACTAATGACACATTTACCACTGCCACAAAGCGCTATTGTTTGGTGAAACGTCGGCAGTACACCGTCCGTCAGACGTTCACCAAGTCATGGGTCATTCGTTCACAAATTTGAGTCACACGTATACTCCGGAAT
>BLSH010192076.1:1697124-1713243 GCA_018402905.1 Glandirana rugosa | reverse complement strand
AGACAGCGGCTGGAGCTACTGGGCTCGTTCTCATCGCTGGAACGATTGGGTTCAGGTAAAAAAAAAAAAAAGGGGGGGCTCTGGGGGGCAGCTGCAGCACAGGTTTTTCACCTTGATGCATAGAATGCATTAAGGTTAAAAACCTTGAGACTTTACAACTCCTTTAATAATACCTGAAATAAATATACAAGTATACTGGCTCAATACTGGCTCTTTGCTCAGTGATGTCATGGTGAGGAGCAAGGCTTAGCACCAACTTGGACAGAAGTTGAAACCCTATGCAGAGCATGCCTGCAATGCAGTTTTATCAGAGCAGACACTTTATGAGACCTGACAGGTTCACTTTAAGGATGCAAGCCTTGTAATTAATTTAATTGACACCAATCACACTGTTTACACAGCAGTGTGAAGAGTGGTCCTTTAAAATCGATTTACTGCCTGTCAGAGGGACCACTTCTAAGCAGGTCACTATTGTATACCAATAAATCATTCTGTGTCAGTCTGATAACCGCGTGTTACTTACCAGAGCTCATCCACCACTCTCACCAGCACAAAGAAGGTGTTCTTGCTCACTCGCTGCTTGAACGTGTCCTGGAAGTGGCAGAATCTCTCATACGTTGAAAGTAGTTAAAGAAAACAGTCACCAATTGAGTTTTATATAAAAACATTAAGCAATGCAGCATATTTTACTAGTTTAGCCAATTCAAACATTGTTTTTTTACCAACTCCAGGTGCAGAGCGATAATACAGGCTACAGGCACTGGGCTGGGAGGGATTCAGGAAAATATGGTTCTCCTACTCGGTACTATCCAATACATGCTTCCCTAAATGTAATGGGGTGTGTCGGTGACTGCACTCCTATAACTCCCATGGGCTTCTACACACAGTGGCCACGCACATTTCTCTGCTGGCCCACATGGGCTATCAACAGTGGAAACTAAGTAATTTCCATTACAAATCAGTGGAACTCATAGGCTAATATATATACGTTTCACAATATAACTGGTATCAAATATTGCTTCCCTGAGATGACTACAAACACATTTTAAAATGAACCAGAATTTCTATATGCTTCTTCTTTACACCTTTCCTTAAACATCAACCATACTATTATACTTTGTGGCAAACCCAATAAAAATATATTCATCTAATAAATGACACCTTTTCAGTGGGCAGAGCTGAATGATGAAGAGAAAGTTTTCCTTTGAGAAGGGTAAGATCCCACATGGGCAGAAACAGCCTTTTCAACAGCAGGGGGCAGCACTAGTCCATAGCTTGCATTACTGGTTGCTGAGCACACTGCACAGGAAACAGAAATTTAAATATAGAAAGTGCTGCCAATATTAAAATCCATCACCAAAACTATGCTCCCCTCCAGTCAGTTAAACCAATCCTATAACATGCCGGCTACTTAAATGGAAGCCCACAGAAACATCTTCACTGCTTAGCGAGTCACTGACCGTCCGCTGTATGATTGCTCCAGGTCAGTGACCTCCAAGGTAATGAATTAAGAAACAATCTGACAGTTTTGGAGCCTGCACCTTTAAAAAAAGTTAGCAATTGGAGCTTCTATGTTTCTAAATTCTCAGGGTTCATTGGGAAACCAGTACTAGAAGAATTTCAGAGGCTACCATTGAGGATTATTTGCTAAAAATACAACTTGTATGGCCGTCTCTGGCTTTGTGAGATGCTGACCTAGAATAAGCCAGCAAACTCATAATCAACATGCTGGTTTCAAGTCAGTAACTTAGCATGGACCAAAGCCATTGGTTCACCATGGTAGCCAGGGAACTAGTATTTTCAGAACAGCAAAGGCAGGCGCAATAATCCCTTCGGCTACTTTCACACTGGGGCATTTTTCAGGCGCTTTTGGGCTAAAAATAGCGCCTGAAAAACACCCCCCCCCCCCATCCACCACAGTTTGAAAGCCTGAGTGCTTTCACACTGGGGAGGTAAGCTTGCAGAACGTTACAAAAAGTCCTGCAAGCAGCTTCTTTGGGGCGGTGCGATAAACAGAGATTACACCGCTCCTCCAACGCCCCCGCCATTAAAATCAATGGTAAGTACTTCCGAAGCTGCTGCAAACCGCCTCGGAAGCACAGCACGCCGGCACTTTTAACCCCTTGTGGGGGGTTAAAAGCGCCACGCTCTGCCTGCATAGCGGCGCCATAACAGCGGAAAATTGCTGCTGAAACTTGCAGCGTTTTTCTGCTCCTGCCCCCCGCCCCAGTGTGAAAGTAGCCTTAGTGCAAAGTTCCTTGAATTCTCTTAGAAACTGTCCATCAAGACCTTTGGTGTCTGGGAGATCGTATGAAGAGGAATGAGAGACACAAGCTGAACAATGTTGCCTTACTCAACCATTAAACTCTACGACAATATCACTGCTAAGTGATGATTCCTCGCCATATGGAAAGGATATCTGTACTGCAGTTTCTGAATCAGCTCCTCCGGTGTAATGAATGTCCGGTAAGTGGTCAGGAAAGCCTCGCAATAAAGAACCAGATCTGCAGGAGAGAATTCAGCATCAAAATAGATTTTACTGTGCCTCAGAAACATCACAAGTAAACAAAGACTAGCTGTGTGATTGTGGAAAGCTGGATAAAGCATTTTATCCAGAGTCTGCCCGCATCTCAGAACTGTGAGGTCATACAGACACGCTGCAGCAAGAAGAGCCCCGGGGCAATCCTTATCCGAGAGGAAACTCCTTGGAATGTAACCCGGATCTGTGCACAGCTCTTCATCAGCTGAGACCTTGAACTGATTGCTAACCGACACCCATGTAATCAGCTCTCCGAAAAACTGGAGTACGGAATATAACAGCGACAATACTGCACACATCTACAGGTATCATTAACTGCATATCAGGCAGTAGAAGTGGCAGCCTTCATAGACAAATAATTTACAGAAGGTTCATTTTTTTTTTTAAAAAGGGGCAATATCAATCAGACTAGCACACAGCTGAAACTACTTTTTTACATGACATTATTATAATGGACCTAATTTTGTGATTCAACAACTCGTGATGACTACTGGTGAGCATGATCACAGGTGATCCAAGGCACCTACCCTTCCTGGACACACTTAAGGTAGTGACACAACGCTGCCAAAAATGCTACAAAATGTAAGTCAATGGTAAGAGAGTGATGCCTCTCTCATTCAGCAGGTGGAGGAAATGATGCAAACAGATGGGGTTTGACATTAGCCTAACTGTTGGTGTGAATATTTCCTGATCGATGAGAAGAAGGTGTAGAAAAGGCCTTACCTTTTCGGTCTGTCTCTGTGGCATGGACAAGTAAGATATCTCCAGAACCACCCCTGACATCTGGTCCATCGTCACCCTGCATGTACAAAGCTCATCAGTCACTTTTACCTAAGAATTAAAATGGGATCAGCCACTTTCACCATCCACTATGAGCTGCTCACCTCTTGTTTCAGCGTGAGTTTTGCCATGATCTCATTGTGGTCTACAAGGGAGAGTTCATCCACTTCCTCGCTCTCCTCTGCCTCTGGGGTTTCATGATTATGCCCACCAGGAGAATTGGGGAGCCTGTAAAATGAAGGTTATCAGCATGTTATGAATGTGGATCAACAAGGCAAAAGATAGGCTGGGACTCTGCATAGGATCATGATATAAACCTAGCATCCCTGGGGCCATGGGACCAACAAGCTGTGACCTAAATACCCCTGCTGGTTCCTTTTATTAGATCAATCAATAGAATATTACACAGCTAGTCACCACTGTATCGGTTCAACTGTCATTGTTAAAGAAACCCACACTGACAGAAATAAAGGTTGCCTCCATTTGAAAACACTACCTTGGCTGTCACGCTGATTCAATGGCTTCTGTTTTCTGAGCCACTGGCCTGGAACAAGCATTCAGTTAGTAACATTTTACACCATAAATATGAGTGTAACTTGTAACATGTAACCTAAAGGTGAACTTATCCTTTAACTTTACAGGCCGCATGCTTGTTCCAGGTCAGTCTCTCAAAGCCCTGAAGACACCAGCTCAGCATGACAGCCAGGCAATGAACCTTTTCCAAAGCAGTAAGCAAACAGAAGCCTCCATATTACTGTCAATATAGGTCTACTTAAAAAGGGTGCCCTGAATTCCTTTTTAAACGTAACTAAACCCATTAATTTAATCAAAGCATGCCGTGAATGATAGCGATCACAGTTTGTGCTCTAAAATGAGCTGTCAAGCCATCAAATGGCTGGTGTCGTAACTAACCACATGTGTCATAACTGACCACAATGGCACCTGCAGAGCAAACAAAGGCGAAGATGGTAGATTCCTTGGCTGTGAAAGATAGCAGGGTTTGGTTCTGCTTAACTTAAAGTTGATGTAAATCTAATTCATGAAATCTGACCTGGGCACATATCTGCAGTGTTTTCTTATCTCTCTCAAAAGCACTAAGCCCCATGTGTTTCTGCTGCTCTGTTCTTCTGTTATCAGCAGGATACCTTCTGAAAAGTTCTCCGACAACCAAGATAAAACCAGCCTGAAATTTGTGCCGTGGGAGGGTGCTATAAATAGATTAGCAGAGAGCTGGTCTATTCACAGCACATTCCTTCCTTCCTCTACCTATGTAGAGAGGGTGTGTGTGCCTTTCCTCCAATCAGCTGTCACACAGTGTATGCCAAGAATCCACTCCTAATGCTGAACAGGAAGAGAAGATTTCTAGCATGATGTGCACTTTCTAAAGAATATATAAAGCCGAAGACAGCAGACATACATGTAAAACTTATGTAGAGAGATTTAATTCATCCCTGTGTATCACATGAGGCTGTTCACTTCACTGGGTATATGTGAGGGTTTACATCCACTTTAAGTAACCGTCATTTACAGTGAAGCTGATTAGCACAAATATGTAATTTTTGAAACATAGAATGATTTCTGTTCCAAGGCCTCTCACGTATCGCGTGGTGTAACAGATCCTCTTTAAAGAAGTCTGTTGGTGTCAACATTAAGGTTGCTCTTATCAGTGCAGCCCTTCTGAATAGTTATCTGCAGTACCAGTCACAAATCACCCCCTTTTTGTTCTAGATGTAGCGATTTAAAAAAAATGTAGAAAAGCACAATTCCCTGACGCTGATTCCTCTACACTGGTAGCACATGCAAGACAGACTTCACATGATTAGCACCTCAAAGTCTGAAAGAAAAAAGAAAACTGTGATCCACTGTGATCAAATAAAACACCTGGCTTTGGCCCAGGTTCACATTGGTACGATTTGGCATGCGATTTGACATGACAAATCGCATGTCAAATCGGCGGCAACTGCTGGCAATGGCACCGCCCGATTCGGTGCGACGGCGACATTGCGGAGCTGCACCAATTCCCAAAAGTAGTTTCTGTACTACTTTTGGCGACTTTGGGTGCAATTTCAATAGACATCAGTGCAGGAACCTGCACAGATGTCTCTGAAATCGCCCCAAAGTCAGACTGACAGGCGAGTATGAAATCATTCAGCTGAACTCGCATGATTTCAATCCCACAGCAATGTGAACCTAGGGTTAAGATTAACCACCGGAGGAATAGAAGAAGGAATATAATTGTTGGTTATTGTCTCTTATATTGGGCCTCAACGGTGAAGACCATTCTCCTACAAACTCCAGTACCTGGATGCCAGATGCAGTGTTTGAGGGTAACAACCAAACTGACCATTTTTATTTTCCCAGTGCAGGTCACAGAATGTGAAATTAAACTGACTGCTATAGTCACAGCTTTCATTCTTATTTGCTCGGCTTTCCAATACAACAGCCTGCACTGCTACCGATATGCAGTAAAAATTGGGTAAGAGACGGTACATTTTGTATTACACCTCCCTCTATAGCAGAGAGCTCAGCCCACTTCTGTTACAGAGCAGGCACCGCTGATAGCCTCACGACAGCTGTACAAGGGGTCATTAATGAACCTATCATTAAAAGTAACACTGCGTGTAAAATAACTGTAATTAACTGGAGTCTTTCTATGCATGGCAATGAGCAGAGGTGGTAAATGCATCTTAATAAGGAACCAACACGGTCACGGTGGCAAGTGGAACGACTGGAAGCCACAAATAACACAATTGTGCAATTGCAATTGTTTAGCATGCCATTATTTGTCTAGATGATGACAGAGTGAAGGTGAGGGAGGAGAAGGAGATAGGGAGAGAAGCACAGAGGCCAGGCTAGACAGATAGAACAAGGATGAACTAAAAGATCACACAGAGCAAAGTACTGAAAGATAAAACCACAATAAGGAGGAGGACTGGTATGCCACAGGAAATGCAAGCTGTGTCTATAAATGACAGGGTCTCAAAACATTATAATTAGAGGCCCTGCTGGCTCTTTTATGTTAAAGCGGTAGTAAATTTGGGCATTTAAAAAAAAAAAAAAAAACTGCAAGCCAATGACATATTGGTGTTTATGTACTAAAGCTAGAGAGTGCAAAATCAGGCTCACTTCTGCATAGAAACCAATCAGCATCTAATCTCAGCTTATTCAATTAAGCTTTGGCAATAAAGCCTGGAAGCGGATTGGTTTCTATGCAGAAGTGAGCCTGATTTTGCACTCTCCAGCTTTAGTAAATAAACCCCATATCGTTCATATGCATCTCATACTAGCACATTATAAAGTGCTTACCTTAGAACAAAGCCCTCCCGCGGCGTGCTGTCGCAGGGGCTTCCATCTTCCCCCAGTCTTCCTTCCAAGTTCGCAGGCTCCGGCTGTATGAATGGCTGAGCCGCAATGACGTCACTCCCGTGAGTCATGGATCCAGCACAGATCTCTGAAAGTACGGCATGGGTATGCCATCCCTTCACAGTGCATGCGCTAGTGACGTTGCCAGTTGCATGTCGTGTGAATATCTCCTAAACGTTGCAAACTTAGGAGACATTCACTGTACCTACAGGTAAGCCTTAGCAAGTTCAAAAGTGGATTTTACCACCACTTTAAATATAAGAAATATTTTCAAACATGGGCAGGAGTCTTCACAGATGTCCCAACAGCAAGTTAGTACTTGCCTGATATCAGGGATAAACATGAGAGCTGCTCTTACAGAGTGAAGTGCCCAAGCTCCTTAAAACAGGTATTTTGTCACAAAACAAAAAAAGTAGGATTTATTCCTCATTAGAGGGTAGTAGAGCCATGCGGTCATTTTTTTTTTTACCCCGAGTGTTGCAACGCATTTAGGACTAACGGAACAAATAAATAATAGCACACACGAAGCTAACAATATAGAATATTGTAACCATCATGCATACAACCATTTTTGTTCTCCAGTGCAGAATACAGAACAATTTGGGGGGGGGGTTTTAACCGGTTCCCGACCGGCTTGCGTACTTTCACTGCTGCAGAGTGGCAGCGTCCTGCGAATCGCCATCTATAAACGGCGGTTTGTGCATGCCCGCCGCACTCTGCAGAAGTGTGACCGCAGCTCGGGCAGACACGATCTCCGCTGGCGAGCCGCAATTGCCTGGCAGAGAGAACGGTTCCCCGCTCTGTCAGTGGGCAGTTAAAAGATCTACTGATCCCTGTCACTGGGATCAGTTAGATCTCTTATGCCCATGGTAGCCCAGCCCCCTCACAGTTAGAACACACCTAGGGAACACAGTTAACCCCTAGATCTCCCCCTGCAGGTTAACCCCTTCACTGCCAATGTCATTTATACAGTAATCAGTGGATATTTAAGTTTCTGATCGCTGTATATGTGTCATTGGTCCCAAAAAAAAGTGTCAAAAATGTCCGACGTCCGCTGCAATATCACAGTCCCCTTAAAAATCGCAGAACGCTAGTGAAAAAAAAAAATTGTAAAAACACCAGAAATTCATTCTCATGGTTTGTAAACGTGGCAACTTTTGCGCAAACCAATCAATAAACACTGATTGCGTATTTTTTTTTTTTTTAACAAAAATATGAGGAAGAATATAAATTGGCCAAAACCGATGAATAAATTCGTTTTTTTATATATATGTTTTGGATTTGTATTTTAGCAAAAAGTAAGAAATACTGTTTTTTTTTTTTGCAAAATTGTCACTCTTTTTTTGTTTATAGCGGTGATCAAGCAGAGGTGATCAAATACCACCAAGAGAAACCTTTTCGTTTGGGTAAGTCGCAATTGTCAGTTAAAGCGACGCAGTGCCGAATCCCAAATAGTGTTCTGGTTCTAACGTGGGAAATCCTTCCGGGGGTGAAGTGGTTAATAAAGATGCTGCATCACTTTTCTAGCACTAATCCCTCGTTAATGTATTCCACCAAACACTTCTGGTCCTAACTGCGACTCATGCACCAAACTCGGGTAGTTCTGGAATGCGCCACTTTTACATTGTGTAGCATTCAATGTGTCAAATGTAAACGTGGCGTTAATTAAGACCAATTCTCTTTTGGCCTATTAAGAGAAAAACAGGCTCTGACGAATTTTGCAAAAGTGTTTCGGGTGCATTCTAAAAGTTGTGCAGCACGAGCCAAATTCAAGTACAGGTTCTAGACAGGTATATGAATTTGGTGCATTATTCACTGCTTTTAGAATTCACAAGAGACACTTTCATAAAATTTGCCTGCGCCAGTCTTCATGAATTCCAGGGAATGCTTTTTATGGGGTATAGCCAAAAAGTCAGTAAACCTGATTACAGGAAAATATGGCACATAAATGTACCGTTTCTTCCTTCTTGTCCAAACAAATGTTCAGATGAATTTGGGTCAAAGGTTTATTGCTAACCTGCAGTATGGCCCACTTTTAAGGTTCAATAACAGGCAGTGCTGTCCAGCAGAGACAAAGATTACAGGACTGGCTCAGCACATAATTCCTTTGGTAGCTACTACAGTTTAGATACATATGCATTTTAATTGTATGCTTGGTTGTGTGTCTGGAGTTAAGTTTTGAAAATAAATGAGAATAAATAATGTGGAAAAAATGTGTCAGGTATAAAATAATCAGGAAGCAAGGAAGAACATGCATTTATTGCTTTATATGGGCCACAGGACTAGAAACAAGGAAGAGGAAGGACAGAAATAGTACAGTACCTGTCCGTGGTTTCGTGGTTCTCGTTGCCAGGAGCGCAGGGCTGAGAAGAGGAAGCTCTTTGAGGTTCATCATCAATTAAAGGAGATTCCTGCAGGAGACCAAAGCCATCACTTTTACTGTAAGTCATACACAGTATGTTATGATATTGTAAGCGAGATCATGGGGCACTTCCCCTTCTATACAGGACACACTAACCATTCACTACTGTTACCACATTTACCAATACACAGACGCCCTCTCACCACACCACATTCTTCTACACCCATACAAAATGGCACTAGTATTATATAGAATGTACACCCAACACTTCCTTACCACCCTCAACTGAAAAAAACAGCAACTACAAAAACACAAATTCAAAGGTACCTTTCCCCTATGCAATGCAAATTTCACAGAACACAAAGCAAGCAGCTTTCCAGGGTATCGTGTACCTGTTCCTTATGCCCGATGAGGCAGCCATTTTAATATAAGGGCGCAAGGTGACATCACTGAGGCCTTAAGCAGAATGGTAACCAGTATCATCAGTAATAGGCAGCAATACATAGCATAACTGGGGAAAGCAATTGAACTGACCTTTGGAGATGAGCCTGGGCCTCCTCCAAACTAATCTCTAACCCAAACCCCTACATTTTGAATGTCCCAGGCCGCCCCAAATTCATATCTACTGGCCATCATGTGCATCGTTTGTGCCGTATAAGTGGTATTTAGTAAGCAATAACTTTCTGCCGTAATGGAAACGTCTGGATTGTTGATTTAACTCAGCTCTTCATAAGCCTCCAATGATTTTTTTATTTTATTTCTAAAAGCAGAATGGAAACTGCAGCACTGGGTGGAATTTTTTAATTAATTGCCTGTCTGAACACAAAAAAAAAGGTTAGCAGTGTGTCCTTTTATTTCCAAAGTTTACAGGCTTCATCCAGCTGGCTTCTGCCTTTTACAGTACAGCCAGTGG
Source organism: Glandirana rugosa (assembly GCA_018402905.1). Taxonomy (NCBI): domain Eukaryota; kingdom Metazoa; phylum Chordata; class Amphibia; order Anura; family Ranidae; genus Glandirana; species Glandirana rugosa. The sequence continues at coordinate 1,703,286 of BLSH010192076.1, read as the reverse complement.
CTTTTTATCATTCAGTGTTTGATCTGTCTTTTCAGGTTTTGTGCAACGATAAGGGCAGAAGACAGAAGAAGCAATGAATGAAGCAGGAAGCATTCTTTAAAAGAAAGAGCATTTGTGTACATACAACCTTATGGGTGGTCATGGCTATAGCACAGCAGTCAGTCATGTAGGCATGATATAACCAGCCTCATTGTAGACCGTTTCTAACAGAGACATGTACACCAAGTGCACATGTTCGACTGCGTGGCGTAGGGAGGGGCGGTGGCAGAGGCTCTGACACAGCACAGATGTTAGCTTATCTTGGTAGAAAGACAAACATACAGACACAGCCTTTTACGGTCCCCCTACCCCAAAAAGCATCAGGTATTTGTCTGCTACTGCCATAGACTTTAGATTTCTTTTAGTCCCAGTGACCACTTAAGCCTCATGTACACTGTTGCTGGTAAACGCACATTTATGGGCAGTTGGGCATTTTTTTCAGCTGCCCCTGAACTCTCCTCTATGTTATCTTATCAGTACATTTACAAAGGGTCATTTACAGTCGTGTCTAGGCAGTTGAGTTTAGAGGCTTTTTTTGGAAAGCAAAAAAAATGTGTTCAGACGAAAGTTTAGAAGCATTTGAAACGCTAAATGCCTTTAACTAGGGGTCGACCGATATATCGGTTGGCCGATATATCGGGCCGATATTTGCCTTTTTTGGATTAATCGGCATCGGCCGATTATCATGCAAATTAGGCCGATATCCGCCCCCTCCCGTCGGCGCCGGGAGCTCGCATTAGACTGCGGGCTCCCGGACACTCAGGAGCGCCGCTGTGTCATTCAGACACAGTGAGAAGGCAGAGCAGCCCCAGTGGCCAAATGGAGTAGTGCGGCCGCTCGGGCTGCTCTGCCTTCTGATTGACAGGCGCACTTGTGATGACATCATCACAGCGCAACGGGGGGGCGGGAAATTTGAATCTCCATGTGTCCTGTATTTCCTGGCACTGGTATGTGGCTGTATTTTATGACACTGGTATATGCTGTATTTCCTGGCACTGGTATGTGGCTTTATTTTATGGCACTGGTATATGCTGTATTTCCTGGCACTGGTATGTGGCTGTATTTTATGGCACTGGTATATGGCTGTATTTCCTGGCTCTGGTATTTGGCTGTATTTTATGGCACTGGTATATGGCTGTATTTTGTGGCACTGGTATATGCTGTATTTTGTGGCACTGGTATATGCTGTATTTCCTGGCTCTGGTATGTAGCTGTATTTTGTGGCACTGGTATATGCTGTATTTCCTGGCTCTGGTATATGCTGTATTTTGTGGCACTGGTATATGGCTGTATTTCCTGGCTCTGGTATTTGGCTGTATTTTATGGCACTGGTATATGCTGTATTTTATGGCACTGGTATATGCTGTATTTCCTGGCTCTGGTATATGGCTGTATTTTGTGGCACTGGTATATGGCTGTATTGAAAGGGCTCTTAAGTGAACCATATACATACAAGAATAAGCACAATTAACTTATATTTTATGAGATGAAGCCGAAAAAAAAAAAAATCGGCCTAACATATCGGCCCCAAAAAATCGGCATCCAATATCGGCCATCGGCCACTCCGATTTCTAAATATCGGCATCGGTATCGGCCAGAGAAAAACCCATATCGGTCGACCTCTACCTTTAACAGCTTGTAAACGCGACTAAATGCGGTAACTCGAGTTTAGCAGCGTTTCATTTAGAGGCATTTGTCATTTTAAAAAAAACCCAAAAAAATAAAATGCTTCTAGACGTGAACGCGGCATGTAAAATGTGGATAAACGGACATTTTTTTAAGCGTCGGTTTCCAGCTGTCAAAAGATGATTCAGGAGAGGTTGAAAAAGCGTCCCGTGTACATTTGTCATTGAAACAAGAGATTAGAGGAAATATTTCAAACCTACTCCAACTGTCTGATGGGATTTGTCCTCCTTATGACCTAACCCCAGGCTCACCGGTGCCATTCAATGCAGAAAGTTTTGACTATGCAATGTATGCTATGTATTATAGTAACCCTCCACACACCCTCAGTACACAGGCTGTCAGAGATATGAAGCTGCACCCACATGGCAAAAGAGCTGCTTGCACCGAGTGAAGTAAAAGGTACATGTGACCAATCGGAAATTATTTTGCAGTGATCTTCTAAATAAGGTGCTCAGAAAACAATTATATGTTATATCACCTCCTCTGCAATCCATTATTCTATTCTTTTAGACTATTCGGGTATACCTTTTGACCACATTAGAGACCAATAAATTAGTCTTGAAATCACAGTCACATTTATTTCTCTAACATTAGGTCACTATTATATATGCCTGGCATGCGCTTTCTGCTATTACCAGAAAATAACAAGACACGGCCACAAAGGAAGCACAGACTGTAGCAACTGCTTGGCAGCACAGTGATAAAGGATGTGGTGAAAACATGGTGATGCTACAGACAGCAAGCAAGCAAGCACATTTATATTGACAAGCCGCTGTTAGAGGCGATGAGGTGATGCAGTACATCCAAATCTGAGTGGAGAGTGAACAACCTCAACTCATTACAGCAGAAGATATAAAGTACCTCAGGCTTTGTGACTCTAACTCACTATTACTTAACAAGAAGTGCATTACAAAGTCAATAAATGGGATGAGTATTCCTTTGGATACTTATCACGATGGTATAATGGCTTTGGCTAAATTCACTTTTTTAGTTCATCAACTATTTTATTTTTATAAATTAGCATAAAATCTTTATTTAACAAATACATATTTTTGTAAAAACACCCTGAACTTTTTTCTTTTTTTTTTTTAATTAAAAGAGCTTACCTGCCCGCTTTCTGGTATCCCGTGCTTACCTGACTATATCTGATGCTGCATTCCTCCCTTGATTTATTCACTAGTCTGATCTCTCCTGCTCTTCAATTCTATTTTAGCCCACTAACTATTAAAGCAGTAGTAAAGTCTTTAAGAAAAAAAAAAAAAGTTTCCATCCCCAAGGCAATATCATAATGTGCTAGTATGCACCGCATACTAGCACATTAAGAAAGACTAACCCTAAACTGAAGCCCTCCTGCGGCACCCTGTCACCACTGCAGAGGCTTCCGTCTTTAACTGGTCTTCCTTCTGGGTTTGGGGACTGCGGCCGTCTGATTGACCCACCCACAATGACAGAAGTCACGGCCGCGTGCACAGCTCTGAAGAAAAGGCACGAGATTGCCCTTCCTTAAGAGATCATGTTCCAGTGAGGACACCGACTGCTGTCACCTAGAATATCTCCTTACCCATTTACACATAGGAGATATTAATTCTACCAAAAGGTAAGCTTTATTAAAAGTTTACTTATAGGTAAAAATAACAAAAAAGTTTACTACCACTTTAAAGCGCATCTCCAGCCATAGAGTAAAGAATTCTCTTCTGTGAGACGAGGAAGGCAAGGTAGAAGCGCTTTAGCCAGGACAGCACCGGATTGCTGACAGGACTCGAGAAAGTATTAGGGGGATTCTTAGGATGAACAATTAGTGGGGGGGAATTTATTACCTTAATGCAGGGAATACATTAAGGTAAAAAAAAAAAAAAAAAAACTGTTACACTTTACAACCACTTTAAGCAGTAAATCTGAACTAGTCTTACACAATTTTCATTTCATATTTACCAAATATTATTTTTGCCTCAATTAAAAGTAAACAGTAAATATATATATATAAAAAAACATAACACATTGGGCTTGAATGTGGTTTCTTAAAGTGGAAATAAAAGTTTTTTTGTTTTTTCTAAATCATACTTACCTAGGCGGATGCTGCATCTGTCCCCCGCCGGTTCTAAAACTGAGAACTTAGCGATTAAACACAGCTGACTGCTCAGTTCTCAGAGCTCTGGAGCAGAGCGCTGATGACTGTCAGTCAGCGGCTCTCTACTCTGCCCCCCCACCCACTGGATCGCCAGGCTGTGGAGGCGGGGGATCGACTGGCTCAGGCTCAAGCAACTTGCTGAGAGCCTGAGCCACATGCCAGTCCAGGCATCTGGATGAATCCCAACTATATGGTCTTGATCTTTTCCCAGCCTGGACCACCTCTGTGACTTCAGCCGACAGTAGGCTTTGACCAGAACAAACTGCACTCCTGTGGTCCACAGGAGAACAGCCAAACAAGCTTTGACTGTACTTCTCCTTTAAGCACAAAAAAAAAATGAAAAAATGCTGACAGGCAGGGCTCTTCTGTCAAAAATGCTTCTCATAACCTGTCAGTGATAATTAACTCTGATCAAAGCATGCGAGTACATTTACAGCATCGCTCCGCCGTGATAGTATTGTGTTTTAATGGTTTATAAAACCTAGTAAAATACAAATATGGGCCTGTCATTGTTACTGTTTCTTTTTTATCACCTCTTCACTACTTGCTGATCACCAAGTAAATGCATATCAGGTGGGAGACAATTTATATGTCCATGCTTGTTCCTGGTCAGTGACACACTAAGTAGAGATTATAGAGGTGGTTGAGAAGAGCTGTGCATGAATAACGTCTGGGAAGCTCCATCTGGTTGAAGAAAAATGATCAGTTAGTGTGTGACAAAACATTTCCAATGCGTTTCAGAGGATCGGGGCATACCCTTCTTCAGGGTGTTTGTAGCGTCAGATCTGCTGGTCATGAACACTGCAGTCTGTATGCTAAAATGATAACGGTGATCCATAGTTTTTTTTTGTTCAAAAACAAGTCTGCAGTGGCAGCTATTACATATTTATTCTAATATTGTATAACCTTTAAAACATTATATAAAGCTGGAAGTCCCTTACTGGAAATCCCTCAGTATAAGAGGGATGAATGCATAAGTAGAGGTTATCTTCAATCAAAACAATCAGAGGAGACAGAAGGGATATAACTTCAGCTGCCTGTATCTCTTCATCTACTGACTCTGTGAGGCTGTATGTCATACTCAGCCCATGTTCACATTGGGCCGATGTGGCATGTGATTTGATATGCCAAATCGGTGGCTATTGCCTGCAATGGCACTGCCCGAATTGGTGCGGTACCGCACCGATTCCCAAAAGTACTTCTTGTACTACTTTTGGAAACTTTGGGGCGATTTGAATAGACCTGCACAGATGTTTGTCAAATCCCCCCAAACTCGGACTGCATTGCCGGTTTGAAATTGTGCGAGTTTAGCTGAACTTGCACGATTTCAAACCCGTATCAGTGTGAACCTGGGCTAAGGACCAGTGTTTATGGGCTTCTGTTAACATCAGCCTCCGAGCCATCCTGAATTGATGTCTAAAGCACACTGTATTTGCAGCCTAAATACAAGTAATTCTAACACTCAGGAGATTGCTGGGGGCAGGACCAAATCCAACTCTTACAGGAAAAGTCAATATTTGCCTAGAAATTCAGCTATCTATAACTGATATGCAGATCTCACTAAAGGTAACATTGACATCTGCATTTTTCCATCATATGCTCATGCCACCCAGATTTGTGAAGGATACATTTGAAGGTGTCCATACATGGATTATTATTTTGGCAGAAGATGTAATTTGAGGGTGCTACTGGCTGTGACAATAAACACAAGCACAAGTTACAATAATCTGTGTAGAAATAAGCAATAAAGAACACTTGCTTGTAAAGTCTGCTGCTGTTGCAGATTCTCAAGCAAACCTGCATATGATCCACGTCATTAAGAATCATTCATGTTGGGCTCTGAACGGTCATGTTGGATCTGCTGTTGCATTTGAAGGTACTTCTGAGTTTGTCACCTAATCTCTCGCCATTCCGCTTGGGGGTTGGTTGCAAGTGGCTCTCTGCCTTTCCAATAACTAGTTTGATTCCAAACAAAAAAAAGAACCTATGAATACAGAACGAAATTTTTGACTCCATTAGGGCCATACCCTCCCCAATATATCCCCTTTGAAGGACAGATAACCAACGGTTACAGGTAAGTGGACATCCACCGTAACTTGGGTCATCATTACTTATACCAGACGAGACACAGGGCACTACATGAGGTTCTTTTCCTAAAATGTCCATTCGACATAATTTTTAGGTATAAAGGGTAAGATGAACAAACCTTAGTTTGATCAATAACCTTTCCGTCTCTCGGTGAACGTTGGTTGGGGGTTCGCCTTACCGCTCTCTAATCCACTGTTTGAGTCTTCATGGAAGTTTACGTT
>BLSH010192076.1:1676813-1697114 GCA_018402905.1 Glandirana rugosa | reverse complement strand
TGGGCTAAGGACCAGTGTTTATGGGCTTCTGTTAACATCAGCCTCCGAGCCATCCTGAATTGATGTCTAAAGCACACTGTATTTGCAGCCTAAATACAAGTAATTCTAACACTCAGGAGATTGCTGGGGGCAGGACCAAATCCAACTCTTACAGGAAAAGTCAATATTTGCCTAGAAATTCAGCTATCTATAACTGATATGCAGATCTCACTAAAGGTAACATTGACATCTGCATTTTTCCATCATATGCTCATGCCACCCAGATTTGTGAAGGATACATTTGAAGGTGTCCATACATGGATTATTATTTTGGCAGAAGATGTAATTTGAGGGTGCTACTGGCTGTGACAATAAACACAAGCACAAGTTACAATAATCTGTGTAGAAATAAGCAACAAAGAACACTTGCTTGTAAAGTCTGCTGCTGTTGCAGATTCTCAAGCAAACCTGCATATGATCCACGTCATTAAGAATCATTCATGTTGGGCTCTGAACGGTCATGTTGGATCTGCAGTTGCATTTGAAGGTACTTCTGAGTTTGTCACCTAATCTCTCGCCATTCCGCTTGGGGGTTGGTTGCAAGTGGCTCTCTGCCTTTCCAATAACTAGTTTGATTCCAAACAAGTAGAATGGGAAATATGGATTTTTAATACAGCTTACCTGTAAAATCCTTTTCTTGGAGTACATCACGGGACACAGAGCAGACCATATTCATTACTACTGGGTTCAATGCCACCTACAGGTGAATGGACATTGGCAACCAATAGACAGGAAGTTTCCCCTATATAACCCCTCCCATACCGGGATTACCTCAGTTTTTAAAGCAAGACATAAGTATCCAAGAAAAAAAGAGGGGAGGGATCTCTGTGTTCCGTGATGTACTCCAAGAAAAAGATTTTACAAGTAAGCTGTATTAAAAACCCGTATTTCTTTACCGTACATCACGGGACACAGAGCAGACCATATTCATTACTACTGGGATGTCCCAAAGTAATACCCTTGAGGGGAGGGAACACAGTAATCATAAGCCCACCTTGGACAAAGGACCTAGACTGCTGCCTGAAGCACAGTGCTTCCAAACGCGGTATCCTCTTGGGCCCTAACATCCACCTGGTAGAACCTGGCGAATATATGAACTGCCTGACCCCTCTTAGGGCCTTCCAACAAGACAAAAAAGGAGTCAGTCTTCATGATAGAAGCCGACATCTTTAAATATACTCTAACTGCCCTAACTACATCAAGTGTGTGTAGTAATTTCTCCCCAGGAGTCCTTGGACTTGGATAAAAGGAGGGTAAAAAGATAATCTGGTTTAGGTGAAACCTGGAACCTACTTTAGGCAAAAAATCCTGCTGGGGCCGCATGACTACCTTGTCTTGGTGTAAAACCAAGAATGGTTCTCGACAAGACAGGGCGGCCAATTCTGACACTCGCCTTGCTGAAGTAATGGCGAGCAAAAAAAAACAACTTCCTCAATAAGAGGACCAATGGGATCTACCTAATAGGCTCAAATGGTTGCCTTCGCAGCACAGACAGCACCAGATTTAGATCCCAAGGGGGCAAGGGTGGCCTTAATGGTGGAACCAGCCACATAGCCCCCTTAATGAATGTTCGTACAAAAGAGTGCGATGCAATCAGCCTTTGAAAAAACACTGATAATGCCGATATCTGTCCTTTAATTGTTCCCAAAGACATTTTCAGGTTTACCCCTAGTTGTAGAAATGCCAGAATCCTACCAACAGAGTACTTGCGAGGTTGCCACCTCTTGGATTCACACCAAGAGATGTATGTCTTCCAAACCCTGTAGTAAATCTTTCTAGACACGGGTTTCCTGGCATTGACTGGAGTAGACAAGTTTGAATCCGAAATACTTCTATCTTTCAAGACTCTGGATTCAATAGCCACACCGTTAAATTTAGCAACCGTAAAGTAGGGTGGAATATGGGTCCTTGGGACAGGTATGGAAGAACCCACGGCTTTCCTAACGCTAATCTCACAATCTCCGCATACCATGCTCTCCTGGGCCATCAGGATCACTGGCCTCCCTTCCTCCCGTATCTTGCTGAGAAATCGCGGTAGAAGCTGTATAGGACGAAACATATATATTAGGGAAAATTGATCCCACAGGAATGCCAATGCGTCCATTCTGACCACCAATGGATCCCGGGTTCGGGACAAAAACTTGTCAAGTTTGCTGTTGAACCTGGATGCCATCATGTCTATATCGGGGTAGCCCAAAGTTGACAGACCTGATGAAAGATCTCAGGGTGAAGGGACCATTCCCCCGGCATCAACTGCTGACGGCTCAGAAAGTCTGCCTGCCAATTGTGCACCCCTGGAATAAACATTGCCGACAGGCATGGCACATGTCTCTGCCCACCTTAGGATGAGATCCACCTTCTTTTGGATTGCTAGGCTACTGGTACCTCCCTGGTGGTTGATGTATGCCAACGCTGTGGAGTTGTCGGACTGAATGCTGACGGGAAATCCCTGTAATCTGGTAGACCAGAATACCAGAGCCAATCGTACCGCCCGAATCTCCAAGATATTGATGGGGCAATATATTTTCTGGAGGAGACCATGTCCCCTGTACTGACGCTTCTTCTAGGACTGCCTCCCAAACTAGCAGGCTGGCATCCGCGGATACCTCCTTCCAGGATAGGGGTAGAAAGGATTTTCCCTTTTCCAAATTGTTGGGCTTTACCCACCAAGAGAGACTAAAGCCTCATACACACTATACAATTTTCTGAAGACTTTTGTCTTCAGATTTATCAAAACCATGTAGTGCAAGGGCCTGCCTAATTGTATGCAAGTTGAAACTCCTAAGGTTTGACCTCATATTATATGGTTTTGGTAAATCTGAAGACAAAAGTCTACAGAAAATTGTATAGTGTGTATGGGGCTTTAGTCTTACTGATGGAGACAAAGTCATGGGACAATCCAATGCCTGCCAATTTTTGTTTCAAGCACTTAGAATATTGTTTTGGGGGGCTGAGTGTGAAATTGCGCATTAGGGACTGCGTCGAAAGACGCCACCATCTTGCCTAGCAGCCACATGCACTGCCTTATAGAAGGTTGCCTTGCAGTTCTTACAAGATTTACCATTTGTCTTATGTCCTTGGTTTTTGCTTCTGGCAAAACCACCTTTGCCTGGGCTGTAACCAAAATCAGACCTAGATATTCCAGCACCTGACCAGGCCTCAGGGCCGATTTTTTAATGTTCAGGACCCACCTCAGGTCTTTTAAGGACTGTCCGGGCCACGTTCTGCTCTAATTCTGGTCTTGACCAACCTTTGAGAAGTAGATTGTCCAGCTATCCTACGACTAATATCCCCCTTGCTCTTAGGGACGCCAATACTGGTGCTAAGATTTTTGTAAACACCCAGGGGGCTGTGGCCAAGCCGAATGGCAGTGCCACGAACTGAAAATGACGCCCTTCTACCGTAAAGTGCAACATTTTTTTGGTGAGGCTCGAAAATTGGTACATGCAGATATGCGCCCTTGATATCTATGGATGCCATATATTCCCCTTTTCTTAGGGAAGTAACTACCGAACAAAATGATTCCATACGGAAATGTCGAACAACCAGAAATCGATTGAGCGATTTTAGATTCAAAATGGGCCTCATTTCTCCATTTGGTTTTGGCACCGTGAAGAGGTTTGAATAAAAACCCATGAACTCTTTTCCGGCTGGAACCTTTGCAATCATGCCCTGCACCCTTAGGTGTTCTAGGGATTTATGGGGATATTGGAGTCCAGAAAGCGACAAGGAGGAAACTCCCTGAACTCCAATTTTTAGCCTCTTGCTACCGTGGAAATGACCCATTTGTCCTGTACCACCCTTGACCAAGTTTCCACAAAACTGCAGTAACCCCCACCCCCCCCATCCTTGTGAGTGGGGGCGCCCCTTCATAAGGCCGACTTGGATTTAGATTTGGCTAATTTTTGGGTCCATGGTTTCTTCTGACCCTGACCGCCTTCTGAACCCCACCTGCTGGGGCCGTCGAAACTGCTTGGAAGATGCGGAGCTCAGTCCAGGATCTTTATATCACTGAGCATTGTCAACCGGGCAAGTCACATTTTTATTCACTGAAGAAATTGCTGCATCCACCAAAGGCATGCTCCATTTCTTCGTGAACATTTCCTCCATAGAATATGATTGAGAGAACCTTTTTGGAGGCATAAAAACCTGATCTGGGTGATCCCAGTCTGCATACATCTCCTGCTCCAATAGAGGATGGACTGGAAAAGGCTGGGAAGATTGCTTAGGCCGCAACGATCCCAATGAAGAAAATGAGGCTTCAGACACCTCAACCAAGGGTAACTTAAAGCCAGACCTTACCAATTCAGTCAAAGACTGAATTAACATAACAGCCTCTATGACTGAGGCTAAAAATGGTTCCTCTGAACCCGATTCTTCTGAAGAAGAATCCTCAGCCTGACCACCTTCCAGGTCACCCCCCGCTACCTCCTCCAAATCCTCGGCCCAATCGGGACCCAACTCAGGGATACCCCTTTGAGGATGGGTGCCCCTGCGCTCAGCCAGGATCCTGCTAGGACCAGACACCTGAGATAAGGATCTATCCCTCAGGCATAGCCGCAATCATACTGGCTATTTTGCCTTCAAAACCAGACAGAGCTGAAGCCAAATAATCTTTAGGCTGACTCTGATGCATTAGAGGTAGCTACATGTCCAGATCTTATAGACATACTCAATAACATTTGTGGCCTAATCTGTTAAAATATAAATGTCTGGACATTCATTCCTTGTAATGCTAACTAGCTGTTGAGGACAAACACGGGGTGTGCTAGAGACCATCTGGTGTCAAAGTAAATAACTACAAAGGCCTTCATCGTGTATTTGGGTCAGCCTCTGAGCCGCCCACTTCCAATTAAAGAACTTATCTATGGACAACTGTCTGCAGCTGGAACTAAATTTCATTAGTATTCCTTATGCAAAGTCAATTGCCAATCATTGTGCAGTGTATTTAAGGCCTAACTTCTAGATGCGCCTGTACAGACAAGCGGCTCCTTATTCCAAGCTGCACACAACTGACTCAATCTAACAAGCAAGTTCTCTAGACTCTTCCCTATAAGGGAAGGGCTCAAATAAACACACTATATAAAAACAAAGAAAAACACTTTGCTAGCCCCATGTGCTTGTGTCTAAAGGATGAATTTTGCTAAATACATCTATGAGGATGTATTAATGTTTATTTGTACTGATAATTTTTGCTGAGAATAAAAATATTCAATTGACAGATTGTAACAGTTTAATGTGTGGGTACAAACACGGTCTATGGTACATTTTTATTTGGTATGTTTTTTTCTTCAGTTTTTTTTTTGTTGGTTGTTTGTATTGTTGTATGAAAAAAAAAAAAATTTCAATAAAGTTATTTGAAAAAAAAAAAAAAGAAAGAATTTTTTATAGTTTAGGCATTCGATTTTCTCAGTTCCTAACGGTTTCCACCATTGAAGGATCAGCTGTGTTTGCAATTAAAATTATTTTAGCATGTTATTAAAAATGTAATAGGAAAAATATAAAACCAATAGAAATGGATACTCACAAAACTACACTACAAAAACATGTAAACCGGAAGATGCCCTGTGGTGCAGGGTACTAGTGCTCCAACATGCCATCTTCCATTCATATGTATTTATACTGTACTTTTGTGCGTATCCATTTTATTGGTTTTATATTTTTCCTATTACATTTTTGGTAATGCACAAGGTGTTCGCGCCTTCTCCATTTATTCTTTTTGTAGTTTTACACTGGATTCTCCAATCCTAGGAGGGCTGCATTTGCAAAGCATTCAGGCCGTTTATGGATGTGTTGCCTGTTAAGCCTTATCTGTCTGTGGAGGACCTCTGAGCGCTGGGAGTGACTGTTTTTTTTCTCTTGAATTTCAGCATGTTGTGCAAACGTGTCACATGAACTGTGCATACAGCAGGCAACAGATCAAGAAATGTCCTCCTTGGCTTTAACATCCAGTCCCTCGGTATCCATTTTTAATGGATAAACGTCTTTCTCGCAACTGCAGCACAAACTTTTTTTGTCTCGGTTAGCGCACAGCGGCAGGGTGGATTTGATCATGATTTAAATCACTAGTAAAAAGGCTCGATTTAAATTAACTTGATTTAAATCATAATTTTTAAATAGCACCTGTCATCTCTGACCCGCGGCGCCGCCTCCTCTGACCAGCTTTTAACTCACCGACAGTCTCATTCACTTTAATGGGACGGCTGGTGATGCGGCAGTGACACACCAAGGCATCAATCCAGCCACTTCCTCCTACACGTTACGTCACGTCAGTGGCTGGATTGATACGATACTGGAGGCACAGTGAGAGGCGCTCTGACGCCGCTGTTTGTTCTTTACATGCGTTTTTACTATCTTATTAATGTAAGCAGATTATATTGGGTTAAATAAACTATTGGATGTTTTAACTTACTACACTATGGAGCCCCTTTGTTTTTTCCCCTCACCCCTGAGCTATATGGAGCTATAGAGATAAGGAAGGAATTGGTGATCGATTGTGATGATCGAAAAGTGACAAAAGGAATCGCGAGGGAGATAAGTGGAGTAGGAGAGCGTTGTCCCAGGAAATTTCTATATATACATAGAAGTGTATTTCCTCAGACAGAGGTGAGAGTTCTGTGAGCACGATACAGGATTGTGGCACTTATGGAGTAGCCCTTTGGGGTGAAGCATTGGTCCCCCTCCAAAGAGGCTTTCTCTGCACGAGTGGAGCACGGAGTGTTTTTTCGTTTATTTGGAGCACAAGTCACATATAATCACTTTAGCACTTTATTCAAAAGAGGACACTAATCCAAAGACTGTTTCAATATTCACGTTGATCAATTTATTATTATATATTTTATTATTTATTTGTCAAACTTTTATGGTTTTAGTCGTATACACTATATTTATCACTATTGCTAGTTTATTTTTATTGTGATTGTATACACACAGTGGAATATTATTTCACCATTTACTTATAGAAGAGTCCACAGAACACAGTATACAAGACGGCTGTGTGATCACAATATTCTTATAAGATCATATTCATTTGTGTTTCACCACTAGAGGGGGCATTCAATGTGCTTGGTTTTATAGATAGGCTGCGCAGTACCATCTACTATACTTGCTAGTTCCATATATATTGTCATATATTAGGTACAGCAGCAACCTAGAGACATACTTTAAACACAGCGAGTTATAGTAGCGCGAGGGCACATTCACATTTATTGTCTGCATAGGGCCTTAGGGCCGGTTCACACTTGGGCGACTTAAATCGCCTGACAAGTCGCCTCAATGCAGTGCAATGGAACTGTTCTAATAGGAGCGAGTCGCTTCGCTCCGCTTAGAAAAAAAGTTCCTGCACTATTTTCGGGGCGACCTCAGCGCGACTTGCATTGACTTCTATGATAGAAGGTTTCCTGCAAGCCGCGCTGAGGTTGCTTCGAGTGGGGCGACTCGATTCGCCCTGCAAGTCGCGCCGCTTCAGTGTGAACCGGCCCTAACTCCCTGACAAAGGACAACTTAAAAGCCTTTTGAAGCAAATATAATTTTTAAGTATTCATAGGCTGGTGCTATGTTGCTGTTGACAAGGTCAGGCAGCTTATTAGGGAATACCTAAAATTATCAAATGTATTATGAATAGGAGTGATAGCCCCAAAGAAAACAAAAAAAAAAAAAAAACCAAAACATATTTTGCCCCACCAGTACAGGTGATCCATGACATGATCATGACAGCTAGTTAGCTGCTTGAATATCACTTGGGTGGCATGAAGATGTTATTGTTCAATAGTGTTTTTGAAATGTGTATTCAACTTGGAGTGTGTTCAATCATTCCTATCAACCCCCTAGCAATATTGGCAGCTGGCTGGATGTCCCATAGCCTCGAAAAATCAAGGACAGCTCTTTCCAGGTCACAAGTGATTGAGTCTTTTGACATAAATGATGAAAAGTGGGATACATACAGGCAGCGAGAGAGGGTTGGTCCATTCTAATGGAAATCCGCTTAGAGGATGCCCATGTATTTGCAGGTTTGGGTTTTTTTGGGGCAATGCTGATTCTATTAACCAAGTCAAGAAAAAATTACCAACAGATGCCAAAAAGCCTGTTAAAGCAACCAAATAACTGCTACCGGGTAACGCTTTCATCAAAAGGGTCCTTTAACTCTCTTTTTTACAGGAAGCAACTCTTGCTTAAATAAATTTGCCAGCAAAAGTGCCTGTAAAGACGACTGTAAATATTTAACTCTCTCACAGCTGCCCACATTGCTCTAGAGCAGTGGTTCTGAACTCCAGTCCTCAGGACCCACTAACAGGCCAGGTTTGTTGCTCAGTGATTGCAGTATTCTAGTATGCATCTGCCCAAGGGAATACTTAAAATCTGGCCTGTTAGTGGGTCCTGAGGACAAGAGTTGAGAACCACTGCTCTAGACAAATTCTCCACTGAAGGTCCTTCTGTAACGGATACTTCCAGGGGTGTTAATCTCCTGTGTCACTACTATATGTCTTGTATTAACATGGGAGTCTGCAGGAGAAACCACAGGGCACAGCACAGCAGGGGACATGGGAGAACAAACCTCCCAGAAATGTTGGTAACGGTGCTGCATGGGTAGAAGGAGAGAGATGGATATTTACAGTCTTTACAGGTACTTTTACTCGCACATTTACATATTACTCGCTTAAAAAAGGCTCATCTTTGTCACATTATTCTCAGATATATTTATTACAGGTATTAATTGCACCCACAATTCATCCAATGCTTTACATATAAACAGTGGACATCTTTCACTGAAACATAATGCTCATAGGTTCGGTTCAGTTCAGTTATCCCAAAGCCAGCAGAATTATTTAGACACAATGGGGTTGGTTTACTAAATGAGTACAAAATATTCACTTTGCAAAGTGAATTTTTGCTTAGCTTAGGAAAAGCTAAACCTGTGCTGATTTCAATCATCTGAATATACATCAGCATAAATGTTAAAAATAAAAAAAAAATAAAAATCTCAAAAATCCAAATTTTACTTGAACGTGGTTTAGCATTCTTTGCAAAGTGAATTTCCACTTGGCTTCACCTCATTCACTAAGGCAAGTAAAAATTCCCTTTGCAAAATGAACATGCTTTACTCCTTTAGTAAATCAACCCCACCAACTAATTAATTTATTTTTTACGGTGCTTTTGTTGGAAACTATGGGGAGAACTTTTAAAATTGGAGCAGTCGTATTCTGGTGCAGTTTTGCATGGAAAACCAATCAGCTTCTATCTTCAGCTTGTTCAGTTAAGCTTGGAAAATCAAAGAAACAAGCTGATTAGTTTGCCATGCACAGCTGCACCAGAATATGTCATTTCCAATCTTAATAAATTCCCCTCCCGGTATATATTTTATCATCAATCTCAGTGCTAAATAGATGAAAAAAATGTGTTTTTTAAAAACTAGAGAACCTTAGCTATGGGTTCTTTTTGCAGAAGACCAAGCAGAGAATTCTTCAGGCGTTGCTCTTATATGTCACATATGGTAACTATTGAGCAAAGCAGCAACCTTTAGACATACAGTAATCACACATAAGAATGCACTATTTAGTTAATACCATGGCACAAATGAAATTATGGTGTAATTCTTACATGGAAAACGGGTTATGGGTAAATTCATGCGCAAAATGTTAATTTCAGGAAGTGCATGGGTATCTTAATCCTGGACTGAAAAGTTAGTGTTAGGTAAAGGAGCGATTGGAGAAGGGGAGGATGGTACTTCTCTTACACAATCATGCGGTGCATTGGTCCGGCGCAGCAGGGAGGACAGAGGAGGGGCATGCGTTGCATAATGCTGGGCATGCAGAGGGTTGGGTTTATCTTTAACCCCCATTGGTGCCCCTTTCACCCCGGCTGCGTCTTTACTTACACCATCACTGGGCAGGGGAGCTCCGTTGCCTTGCCCAGAGGAATACAGGTTGACGTATTCCCCATCGCCCACCTCCTCATTGGCATTTTCATTCTATGGTGGGAATAGATAGGGTGGAGGGAATGGTTGGCAGTGGATCTGTTAAGCTGGTTCAGATTTTTTCAGATTATTAATTCCTTCAGAAAAAAATGTTCTCAAGGGGGTCTCTAATCCCAAATCACAATTTATGACATAACACTGTTGAACATATTGACAAATATTTATATAGTTAAGTAAATGTTCAGAAGGATGTTTGTGCTAAGAGAGATAAGTATATTCTGACTTACAGCAAATTTCCTGTTGCATCCCTTCCAAGCCTATCATGGCTGACAACGTGATAAAAGGGACCGTGTTCAGCTATACAGCAAGTGCAAATATCAAGATGTGCAATAGTATGACATATCTGTGAATGAAGTATTTATTATAGTGTCTAAGGTCAGCTGAAGTCTAGAAAAACCTGTAAAAGCTCCTAACAGCTTGTGAGTGTACATGATTCTAAGTGAGGAATTGACTCAGGCTAAATGAAGCCATAGACCAAATTTGATTGTTGTCCAATTAGTAAAATATGGCTGGATTGGGAAACACACCTGTGACCTGTACAGAAGTGGACTGCCTTATATGCTTTGCCTAGACGACTGTGATGTAAGGCCGATACTGAGAGACCTAAAAAAAAACATTTATGCTCAGATGCCCCAGGCTCTCTCACTGGCCACTTCCATATCTTGAGAGGTTGTTCACTCTGAGAAAAAAAATAATGTAAAAATCAGCAGCTACAAAACCTGTAGCTGCTGACTTTTAAAGAGGTAGTAAATCTCCCTGTATTGTTTGTACCTATAAGTACTGTAAATATCGCCTAAATTTGCACCGTTTAGGAGATATTTACTGTATACCCCACCAATTAAGTAATTGGCGCATGCGCTCTGAAGTAATGGCTGAGCTGTGTACCGAGACCCGCGACTCCCAAGCACACGCGTGGGAGTGACGTCATCGCGGCTCCGGCCACTCACAGCGCTGGAGCCCGCGAACCCAAAACAAACACCAGGGAAGATATCAGCCGTCTCAGCCGTGTGCAGGCCCTACTGCAGGGGCTTCATTCTAAGGTAAGTATTTCATAACGAGCTAGTATTCGATGCATACTAGCTCATTATGCTTTTATCTTACAGTTTTTTTTGGGGGAGGGGGGGGGTTTGAGGGGTTTATAACCTCTTTAATAACAGGACACCCACCTATCCAGAGATCCAGCACCATCCTCACCAAGGCTAGTCCTTCACTAAGGTTCCCGATGGCAGCATCATAACTGTGGGCATTCAGCTGTGCTGCTTGCGGCTTCTCAGCTGCCCACTGTGCATGCACAAGCTGTGCTGTGCTTTGTAAATGGCCCCAGAGTCTTCTGGGACCTGAGAGGTGTCTCAGAAGACTGCAGGGAGAGAGGGGGAGAGGAGAGCTTCCACTAGGATCTCCTAGGCAATCCAAATGGAAGTGGAAGCAGGTACCTGTCAAAAATAAGTACTTGCCCCCCACCCCCCCAAAAAAAATTGACATGCCAAATATGGCAGAGGAGGACTTAAAAGAAAACTTCCCCTTTTGGGTTAAGTTCCGCTTTAAGAAAAAAAAAGCATAGCAAATCCAAAGCACCGCAGTTTAAAATGTTCCAATAATGGCACCATACCTCTCACTGATGGGCCATAAAATCGAAGGACTTTTTGCAGAGGAAGTCCTCCGCAAGACCCGTGAGTGCATCTCTGCTAGTACTGGATTTGTATGGATCTCTTTGTGGATGAGCACCTGGGCATAGAGTGTCGTGGCTACCTTTGGGATATATATATATATATATATATATATATAAATATATATATACATACACACACTCAAGATTAACCAAAACTAATGTGAGGGTCTTCCAATTAATTCAAACAATGTGTATCCAAATAAGGCAGTCCTATGCACATTATAGTTGTTCATTTTGCTAGAGAGATCATTGTATAGATGTGTGGTTGGCTTTAGCAATTTAACCCTAGTGCACACTGTCCAAAACAAACAATAACTTTTTTGTATTAAGTTGGGTTTTAGGTTTAGACCACACCTATGATTTCCAATACTGAAGGCTTCATTACCTGAATCTGGAAACTAATACCCATGGTACCATATTCCAAAAGTACAAATTCACAAATAGATAAAAATAAATAACACTCTGGATAAGGTTTAATAGTTAAAACAAAGTTTTTGGAAGATCACCAGCATTCTTTCACAATCTATCATGAGTCAGACTAGTCTTTGAGAAGTCATGTCATGTCATATAACCAGATAAGGACATTGACCTACACTCAGGAAAGGAGTTGGTGATGCTAATGGACATATTCTTACATCAAAAATGATTACTGTATGAGCACAATGACCACACTAGGCACACTGACAGACAGCACAGGGAGGCAATGAAAGCTGGAGCAGCACAGCGTAGGCTTGATGAGAATGGGAGACAGACAAGAAGCTGGTTTGCCATTCACAAATGCCCCCATTAAACCCGTCCAGCTGAGACCCCTCCCGTTCTCACCGCTGATGTCTGGAGAGAGCCGGTGAAAGGCGGCTCAAAAGGAAGGCAGGCAGGAGGGGTACCGCAGGCACTGCCGCCCTGAGAGGAGGCTAAAGGAGGACAGAGGGAAGCTGGAGGCACAACAGGAGGAGGGGGCAAAGAATCAGGGAGGGGGTATCGGGAGGAGTAGAAGATGGCAGGACTCAGCAAGGGGAGGGCAGGAGCCTGGCTATGAGGAGCAAAGTCCTGGGAGTAGGAGCGAAATACAGATTTGTACTGGGGAGAGAAGATAGGCAGGAAGACAGGAGAGAAAGAGAAAAGGTAAAAAGAAAAGCAGATTAGTGTAAAAGCAGTTTAGTAGCTGGCACAAAAGGAAATGCATTGACTCTGAAAATGTCACCTAGAGTAGGTTCATCTAATCTTAATAGAGACACACATGAACAACTCCACAATCCACTCACTATAAGCATGTATCTGTATATTATAGCATAAATGTTAACAGCACCAAGACACTACCTGTCATTCTACTAAATCATATGGAACCACTGTGCCCTGGATACCCAGCAGCAGGCTATTGCAATGGCCATTATGTGACAATGTTTGAAATTTGCAAATGGGTTTTACTTGGTTGTCAACCCCTCTCATTCCCCCTTTTTGTACTAATGCAAGACTATCATAAGGCTCCTTTCACACGTGTGGAGTCTGTTTCAACGGACTCCGCTGCTCAGTTGGGATCGATCAGTTGTTCCCCTCTGAGCTGGCAGATGACAGGTCCATCTCCGGACCTGTCAGAGCCCCCGCTTTCCTCTATGGGGATTGGATGAAAACGGATCAGTCTGTCCGTTTTCATTCGATATGATAGACATCCATCTGTATTTAGCGGATTGGATGTCAGCGGACATGTCACCGCTGACATCCGTTGCTCCGTAGAGGAGAATGGAGCGTCCGTTCAGGTCCACCTGAAAAACTGACAGGCGGACCTGAACAGTCCGTGAGTGTGAAAGGACCCCAAGTCTCTTGAGTAAATAGTATCACACAAACTGGAATACATACTGCATTTCAGCATCTGCCACTTGCATTTTGATCAGAATGGAGGTTCAAGTCAAGACTTACTATAGGAGGACCCCAGGGTAGACTCAGAATGCTGACAGAGGGCAGCCTTAGTAGCCATCTTCCCCGTGCTCCTGACCTGAAAGGACTATGCAGTGAAAAAACACCAGCCCACCAGTCATGGGTATGAATGCATGCTAGTCTTAAGCCTGCCTACATGCCTGAAGCACTCTTAAGGACTATGGTCTACACTACAGTTTGGGGATGATTGCTCTAAATTGATAAAGGGAGAATTGTGATTGGCCAGTGTGGGTGATTGTGGACTTTGAACTAGCACCCAGTAAATGCTTGACTTCCACACTTTCAGCCCTGGTTCAGATATGAGTGATCTCAGAGATCTCATGTGATTCGCACCCACACTGCAGTTGCCGATCACATGCGATCTCTGAGCAGTGCGAGTTCAGCCATACACTTGTATGGCTGAACTCGCACTAGATTCGCAAAAAAACGGTACATGTACTTTTTTTTCCCCGCACTAGAACCAAATCGCATGGGTGTTCTCACCACCCTATGTAGATAAGTGAGGACATTTGCTTGAGCTAACCTTGGAAACCAAAATCATACTGCCAAAGGAGAATTTAAATGGTTGCTCTTGGCAACACAGCTCAAGCAGCTACGTGCAAGCGATCTGCCAGTGTAACAAGACAAATAGCACGTGAGAAACTTAGTTTAGTGCCCACAGTCATATAGCAATCTTTATTATATTCTTCATATTTTATGTGCCCACTGGCAGATTATACTCTGTATACTGTATGTGCATACTGGCATATTATACTCTTATTTAATATGCACACTGGCATATAACAATCTTTATTATGCTCTTTATATTTTGCCCTCATTCTTCACCCCCAGCTTCCTTCCTTTCACACGCCTCCTCCTTTCCTAGCCTCCTTCCTTCCTTCCTCAGATTCTTGCATGCCACAGTCTGCCTGTGGAATCCCAGCTATGCGCTCTCACAGTGGGGAAGCTGGAACTGGGCTGTATTCCTCCTCCCTTCCTTCTATTAATCTCCTTTCCATATGCTGTGCATCCCAGCTCTGGCTATAGCACAGCGCTCATAGCTGGGGAGTGTGTAAAAGCTGACTGAGCCGGGTTATTTTTACTGAGAGTCTAGTTACCAACAGGTGAGTGTCTGGGTACACCAAAACAAGCTGTTCACAAGCTCCCTCCAGCAATAATCAAAGACAACGTGACAGCTTGAGAACGTCTTAGGAGTTAGAATCCCATGAGGTTCTCTGACTTTTTACTGTAGTATCACGCCTGGAAGTTACAACTTAAAAAGAAAAAGGCAATGATGATATCTTTAAAGTGTCACACCACTTTTCCCAAACATAAAATAAAAAACAACCCTTTCCAGGTCTGTTTCTTGTTTTGCAATGACTGTAGCAAACATCATTACAGCTTTCTACCTGCTGTAGCCTGGACTGAAACTCATACCCGGATTTCACTCACTTCCTACATCCTGAATGTGGAGCGGAGGGTCTTGCTGTAGTCACATGATCAGTCCCAGTGTTGTAATAAGAAAATAAGACCAGCAGAGAGCCAATCACAAGAGTAGGAAGGACATGACAGATCTGGGAGAGCTCTGGACACCAACAGTGGGCAAAGCACCCCCAAAGCCATGTTCTTATTTTTTCATTAAAAAAAAAAAAAAAAATCATTGCTGGTCACAGACTGAGCTAGATATGTCATATATCTTAACACTGTTTGCCAATTATGTATGTTCTATATCAAAATGTGTTTTTTTTTTTTTACGTCCAGTTACTTTAAAGTGGATGTAAACCCGATTCATGAAATCTGACCTGGGCACATATATCTGTAGTGTTTACTTATCTCTCTCCAAAGCACTATGTCCCGTGTGTTTCTGCTGCTCCATTCCTCAGAATGATAACTTCTGACAAAAACCAGCCTGAAATGTGTGTCCTGGGTGGTTGCTATAAATAGATTAGCAGAGAGTTGGTCTATTCACAGCACATTTCTTCCTTCCTCTACCTATGTGAAGGGGGTGTTTGCCTTTTCACCTATCAACTGTCACACAGTGTATGCCAAGAATCCATACCTAATGCTGAATAAGGAAGTAAAAATTCTAACACTACGTTAGAATTCTAAAGAATATAGAAAGGCGAAGACAGCAGATATACATGTAAAACTTATATAGGGAGATTTGTTTAATCTCTGTGTATCATCTGAGGCTGTTCACTTCACTGGGCATAGGAGAGGGTTTACATCCACTTTAACATTTAACTTTGAGTCAAAACCAAAAACTTTTTTTCTATTAGGTGATTAAAAAAAATTGAGGGGATAGACCACATTTGTGTCAGAACTCATTGTTCTGAGGTCTCACGACAGCCAGTCACATGCCTTCTGTTGGCAGAAAACCTTGGGTCCCCCCCTTCAGTATTAATTGCGATCAATGCTTAGACTTTTATCCACAAGACCAACTGCATTGAGATCCCCAGGCAGCAGTTCTTTTTTAAAAAGTGGGCACACTATTAGGCTCCATTCACACCCAAGCGTAGTGATTTACAGGTGTTTTTTGTTCGGGCCTTTTTTTTTATAGCATGTTTGCAGTTTTTTTTTTTTTCAAGCTCTTTTAAAGCTTTCTGCAGCTTTGTAAAAGTTTTACAGCTTCAGACATTTTTGTTTAGCCAATAGAAAGCACTAGGGTGAGGAGAGAGAGGATATTAAAGGTGGAGAGCTGCTGTTTGAGTAGATAACGCTCGTAAAACGCGTTTCTATTGATGTCTATGGGCCCAAAGACACTTGGAATCTGCCAAAAGCTTTGAGCTTCAGGCATTTTGCTTCAGGCGACAGAACACTCATGTGAACAGGGGCCATTGAAATGTATGGGATTTGGCTTGTTGAGCGTTTTAGAGCTACAAGCGTCAAGCAGAAAATCGCTCAGGTGTAAACGGGCCTAATACATTTGTTGTAGGTTCAGGGAGTCTGGTGCTGGTAGTTTTCAACCCCCCAGCAAGTTAGCACTTTTAGGCCTCATTCACACTTGTTAATAGGATGGTCCTTGGATTCCTGCTACAAGAATTACAAGCTCCCTGCAGCTAGGTTCCTAGGAGATTACAATGGGAAGCCTGCATAAAACAATGGCAGGCTAAGAAGAGCCACGGTTATCCGTCGCTATTCGAAAGTATGCACATAACCAGGTGTTACCTGCTGTAAGGTACAGATGATTGACTCTAGATGCAATCTGTCTGTACCAATCTGCAGATAACTGCTGGTGAACAGTAACAGACAGCCACAGTGTCTGTCAGCCTGTCATTGCTTTGACAGGCTTCCCTGCTGCCGCCATTCACAACCACCTGTGAACCCAGACATAGGAATCCATTGACTGCTCTACCTGCAAGTGTGAATGAGGCCTAAGACCTTCCAAACACACTGGGTTTCTAGTCGAGGAGCAAAAAGCCCTTTTTAAAATGACATTCTGTACTACTTAACTGTAAAGCTCATAGATTAGTTACCTGGACATATATCTGACATCCCCAATACTTTGTAATGGGAACCACAAAAAAAAAAGGAAGAAAAAGAAAATACCTTGGGGACCAGGTAGCAATCACCCACTGACACTTTTGAACATTAAGGGTCCTTTCACATGGGCGAGTCGCCCAACGAACTCTGCTTTGCTCAGCGGGGTTTGATCCGCTGATCCCCACTGAGCAGGCGGATGACGGTCCATCTCTGCTTACTGTGCAGAGACGGACCTAACAGAGCCCCGCTCTCCCCTATTGGGCGATCAGGTGAAAATGGATCCGCCTATCCTTTTTCATCCGATCTGCCAGACGGATGTAAAATAGGGCCACCATCTGTCTGGATTTCACGGACAGTATCGGATAACAGCGGGTGTCAGCGGACATGTCACCGCTGACATCCGCCACTCCATAGGAGTGAATGGAGCAGCCGATCAGGTCCAGACCTGATCGGAAAGCCCATATGAAAGATGCCAAAAACGGTTTGGCACCCCTGTTGAAGTGTATAACGTTACCATTTAAGAAATTCTAAGATCCAATGTTTGAATTACTAAATAGATACGATTCAAACTAGAGATCACAATATAACCTATGGGTGTAATATAGGTAGGTCAGTTAGAAAGGGCATTGGAAGCCATTTAATCTGTCTGGGGTTTCCAGCTAGTGTTTGATAAAAGATAAGTAAATGTTTTAAAAGCCAGCTTCACCAAAAATGCATTACCTCTGAGATCCCATTGGTATGACATACTGTACCTGCTGCGGTTTGTAACTTAAACTTGTCCTACACGGCCATTACACAGTTGTCACTTTTTTAGCTGGGGGGAGTGGTACCATAATTTGACTTTGTACTGGCTGTGGAAGTTTGGCTGAACCAAATCTCTTAAGGAGAGATCCTGACAGCGGAGTCTCTCCAATATATAATTTATATCATTTATATATATATATATATATTTATTTAAAAAAAAAAAAAAAAAGGAGGAGGAGGTCAGCATGGGATCTAACTTTCACTTTTGGGAGGGGCTAGCCTTTACAAGCAGAACTGTTGTCACTTTTAAAGGATCAGTTGCTTCCAGTGAGAAATGCTCATATCTGCCTCATCGCCTGCAGGGGCAGCAGTGCTGCGTACAGCTGTCTGCAGAACACTGCCACGCACTCAGCAGAAAAGAATTGCTAAATTGTATTACCTCGCCCTGGGCTGAAGAGATGCTTCAACAGCAAGCACAAGCATTAGGATACAAGATAATAGTGTATGGCCTAGTGTACAAAATGACAATTTTCAGGAACAGAAGTATGCACTTGAGACCACAGCATTGCCTAAACACAGTAGTAGCAGATATTTTGCAACTGCACCTGAAAAGCATTAGAAATTAGGGGCACCACTGGAGGCCAACACACTTCAGATGCAGCAACATCGTGTATGCCCTGCTTCAGTGACATCATTAATTGCTAACAAAATTAATTTCTGGCCATAAGTGATAAAAAAACAAAAACAAAAAAAAAAAAATTCTCCCATGCACACCATTTGAGGTGGATGAAGGAATTCTCCCCACTGTGTTATTGTATTCTGACAGCAGGGACTCCTCTGCTGCCAGAATTCACTGAGCAGCGTTGCAGCCGTTTGGCTGCATGTGCTGATTGAGCGCAAATTTTCCAACATTCCCGTTCAAGAAGAGTTGTTCACTAGGTTGACTCCTCTCAAACAGGAACGACTATAGATGGATTTAAATTCAGCCGCTCCCTGCTGAAGTCAGATCCATCTATGACTAGCTTAAATGAGGTATCAGCATGTATAAACAGCTGCTATCATTGCATCCCGGTCATGGGTACTAGCTAGGGTTAACAGTATACAAACACAGTATATGCTTAAGTCAAGAACAGACATAAATAAATCAAGCAGCAAACAGAGCAAAGTATTGGCCTTGCATTCTGAGGAAAAACACAGCTAAACAGCCCCGGAACCAATCACATGCAACAGTCCTCCCCTCACACTTCATAGAGGCGGCAGGCAATGGAGCAGACACTCACCGAAGGCACAGGGAAAGAGCCATGGCGGCTCAGAAAGCAGTTAGAGACTGAGAGACTGATGCCCTGAGGGTGGCTGCTGTCCTCAGGTACGTTGAAGACCCCTTTGGCTGGCTGTGCACAGTACGGAACAGAGGAGAAGGAAGAGGCAGCAAAGGGAGCCTGCTGGAAAAAGTGATATAGAGAGGCAGGTGGAAGAGAAAAAAAAAAGGGAAGGCAGATACAGGCAGCACCACATCAACATATAGCCTGGGCTCTAATCAAACGAAGAGGATTTAAAGTGAACTTGTCATTAAGCAACTGAATCTGAATGAGCATTTTTAGGCAGTACAAATCACTGTAAGGTTCCTAAAATGGCCTCTGGCTAGACTGAGCTCCAAGGTACATGCAGCATGTTCATTGAAAGTGAAAGCTAAAAAATCCCAAATTTTTGGTTCTTCCCAGAAAAGTAATAGAGGAGGAAATCTTCCAATGGGGACACTAGTTCTGGATATCTGGGGGTCCCCAAGAGATTCCCTCAATTTGCAGGGATTTTCTCTCATTTCCTGTTTGGCTATGGGACAGGAAGTGAAGGCAAATTCTGCAATGGGACACAGATGGTGAAAAAATCAGATAGAAGTTATAACTCTCCCTGGCTCTATCCAAAATGAAAAAAAACATTTTCCACTTTAATGCTGGCTGCATGTTCCACAGAGCTCAGTTTGGCTAGAGTATGTAAGGACATGTTATGGTGTGTGGGTCTTTTGTATGAGAAAAAATTATTCAAACTAAGCTGAGAAAGAAAAGTGCCACAAACAAAGCTCCTGTTTAAATTCTTCTGAATGTGTATGACTGCTCGAGCAACCAAGGACCTCAAACAGATTTTTCTAAGAGTATGTTTTCTGGGTGTGTGGTATTGTACAGGAATGTATGAGATCGGTTTGACTCGAGACACCTTGTACGTCGGTCGTAATTTCACCTTTTACAAAAAAAAGTAAAACCTATCTCGGTCCCTCTCAATATTGAAGATAGACTAAAAAAGTGGTAGACACAGGGTAACGTCTTAAACGGAAGTGAAGGACAGGGTATCGGTTTGTCCTTTACTCTCTTTTAGGGACGTTTAACTCCCTTAGAGAACCCCTGGGGGTCTATAGGTCTTGATCACAGGGGTAACCTTCTAAAGGAGGAGATAATGAAAAGACCCTTCTTGGTTTTTAAACCCTAAA
>BLSH010192076.1:1617321-1629437 GCA_018402905.1 Glandirana rugosa | reverse complement strand
GCGCGCCTCCGGCGGCGCGCGCGCGCTCACAGTGGCTCTGTATCGCGGCCGCCGTCGTATGACGGCGATTCGCGTTACAGAGCCACATTGTCGCCGTCAATTGCCGATCAGCCGTCGCCAAGCGGTTAAAGTGGTAGTAAAACCCTTCTATCATTTTCAACCAAGGAAGCTGCCATCTTGGCCTCTGTTTAATCTACAACTGCCATGATGCTGCACATGTGATCAGCTGACACCAGCCATGGTTTGATAGTTTGGTTTAGATCACAACCAATGGGAGTGTTGCATTTACGACACGTGCCGGAAATGGAACTGGTTTTTAAACTGTTAGATGGTTGGGTTTACTACCGCGCTTTAATCTGCGATTTCCATTGACTTGTTTGAGTTAAAGCGGAGTTCCGGAGTTTTTTGTTTTGGCATCCACTCTTTTAGTACTATATAGATGTAACCTTTTGTTTGCTTACTTTCAAACCGCCAAGTAATTACATGTATTTTTTACTCACAATTTTGTTTCTCTCACTGCTAGACTTTCCATTTTAGGTGAGAGCACCTGAAGCCCATCCATAGTCTCCTGGCATCTCTTCCTGAAAGAAGTGCCTGGTGGGTAACCATCATGCACTCCTCGATCTCGGCCCTTCTTAAATCATGTCATTTCCTGTCTGGAAATAACACTATTTTACAGTAGCACTGACTCCTGGGAAATGATGAGTCACATCTCCCAGGAGGCCAGGGGAAGCAGGAAGTGAGGAGAAGAGCCTACAACCTAATGGGGCAGATTACAGAGACCACCTAGCAACCAGGGACTTAGGGTGAGTAATAGTATATAAAAAAATGTTTCCTTCAAAAGGTAAGTCTATATAGGCAAAGGACTTGAATGATGTAAAAAAACATTTCTGAGTGGAACTCTGCTTTAAGAAGCCATTTTGAAGGCTTTCATCTCCTGTGAGGTATAAGCTTATCAATACAGGTCCAAAGACAACTGCAGCAAGAATTTGCGCAGATGCAACAGCATCAAGGTGGGCTGGAAAGTGGTAAGGTCCTTCACAACCAGCCTGCCTTCAGAAAGGAGCAACTTCTTCCAAATGAAATCCTTTTTAATGGGAGGGTCCTCTAGCAGTCACATTGACTCCCTATGCCTGAGGAGAACTTACATTATTTTCCAATGCTCCTTCATAGTTGAAGATGGTGAAAAGCAGAAGTGGGCACAATATGCACACTCTCATTGTATCTGAGCAGCTGCTGCAGGCAGGGAGGGACAGTACCGAGCATGAGTAATGTAAAGAAGCTCTTATGATAAACCACACAACTAGAAATAGTCTGCACAGCCACCATCAAGCACATAGCGGCTTACAGACCACAATCCTGTGCTAAATATCACTTCTCGACAGCCACAACACAGCAGCTGTTGTACCGGCTGAGTGCTGAAGAATGCACTGCAGGGTATATTGGAGGTGAATCACAATCCAGCCAGGGATGATCATAATAAAAATGGAATGCACCGAGATATTCAGTGTTTTGACTGTATGAAAAAGTAAACCGAGAGCTTCTATCTGATGACTCCAACAGAAACACTATGCAGCTATCAGCATGTGGCTGAAAAATAAGCAGGACATAAAGCAAAACTAAGCTCACTTTAAAGCTCAGTTCACACTGCTGTGGTGCAAATTTTCTGCGAATTTAATTTGATTGCGATGCAAGTTTTTCAGTTCAGACACAAGTTCGATTTCTACATGTGTTGGTGCGAATCTACTGCAAAGCTGTAGCTGGAGGGGGAAGCTATCGCAGTGATGTGAATGGGAAATTGCGTTTTCAATCCGTGTTCTATTTTAGTCTATGGAGCTGAATTCGCAACGCACACGGATCAAACTCGCACAGGACCCTTTTTTTTCACGGATTAAATTCGCAACGCATTAATGTGAACTGCCCTGATAGAACACTATGTTATTGGAGATGACTTGCGAATTGAATCTATTGCAACGGCTTAAATTCGCAGTAGAGTTCGCAGCAGTGTGAACCCAGGCTAAATATTCTACTCTGTGAGCAGACATGTATGCCGCATACATTAATCTTATATACCTTGGAACAACTCCCCAGAAGTCTTCAATCCCACATAGATCTAATTTACACTCAACTTAAACCAAAAATTCACAAAGAAATCAAAAAAGCATTAATGGTTCCCAAAACAGTCAATGCGTTTCCGAGGCAAAACGTGTAATCAGGATTACAGAATAAAATATAAAAATAAACGTAAATCACTGTCTCGTTTAGTGTTTAGGTAATTGGTCAAGTAAATGCATGTATGGGTAAGTCTCCATGTGATGTTGCTATCACGTTTTGGCGTTGGACATGCTTTTGACTATTGAGAAGTTCTTCTCTTCTATGGTTTTCACTTGTATAACATGTATGCATCTCCTCTTTTTTTTTTTTTTTTTTTTATAAAACGTGTTTAAAAAAATATATAAATCAATGGTATTTCAGAAAAAACAGGACTGATTATATATTTTATTTATGTCAGGTACTTATATAGCGCTGTCAATTTACGCAGCGCTTTACATATATATTGTGCATTCACATCAGTCGCTACTCTCAATGAGCTTACAATCTAAGGTATATATTGGTTTATTTTTATATTTCATTTTATATGATAGGATATATTAGACCATTATGATTTTTTTTTATTAATGCTGCTCACAAATTAATTAGGTACTTATATACAAGACATGTTTTGGTCTAGTTGGTAATATACTGGTTCTAGGCACTATGCGGAAGTGGATATTTATCCCATAGTTTTTTGATTTACAATTTTATATGTTTACATATTTGTATTCGTCTTGCAGCCCTCATGAAGGAGGAGTGTATGTAGCCCCCCAAAAAATTTGTTTTGGAATCCTTTATAAACATGGTGTGGTACTCCTTTTAAGCCAGGTACACACAAACCAGCATTTCATTAGTGCTTCAGCCATTGGCAGCAATCTGACAGGGGAGGGGGTAAGCCCCTGCTGTCAGAATACAACAGCGTGGCAGGGGAGATCCCTGCATCCACATCACTTGTGTCAGTCTCTCTCGTTCAACCCACTGTATACCACCATTAGTTTAAAGCTCCAGCACCTCTTGGATGTATCCCTTTGAACCCATGTACTCCTGGAAAAGCTCTCATTTTCAGATGGCAAATTTTATTATATAGTTTGAATAAAAGAAAAGCGATCTTTGCCATTAAAGTCATTTTGGCAGGACCCTGATAAAATGTTCTCTTGGTGAATAGCCATGTAATCAGGCCTACACACATCCTTATGTCAGCAGACGTATCACTAGAAAGGAAATCGGTAAATCCCACAAGCTGGGCTGTAATATCCAACTTCCTACCAGACACAATAATGTCAACAGCTGTTCCCTGAGGGAAGACACAACACCTTTCCTCTGCTGCTGTCCTCAGCTGTCCAGAGTCCGTCTCCTGAGTAATACACGCTGACAGGGAGCCAACAGCCCCTGCTAAAGAAGCTGAGGCCACTGGATTGACATGACAGCTATTCACAAATTATTAGGTGAGAGCATATGACAGGCATAGGATAATAATCATGAGAATGTTATGAACCCCGCACAGGACGCGGCACTCCCAAAGTCACATACTGACAATTTTCACAAGTGCCATAACCTTCACAATATGCTACAATGAGAACTAGGGATCAATTCTGTCATCATAATAGATCATCTGGTCTTTTTAAAGGGCCAGGCTAGCCAAAGCGGATATCAAAGCTTTGGATAGATGCTAGACTTAAATTCATCAGCTCACCCCCCACAGTTATTGCCCTTTTGTATCACTTGACGTTCCCTTCTAGATTGTAAGCTCTAATGAGCAGGGCCCTCTGATTCCTTCTGTATTGAATTGTATTGTAATTGTAGTGTCTGCCCTAATATTGTAAAGTGCTGCGTGACTGGCGGCGCTATATAAATCCTTTATAATAATAATAATTATATCCAAAGTCAGAGGTATTTTTTTTCTTGGGTACGTGAATGCTATGTGTGTTCCATTGGAGAGCTTTCCCTTCACTTCCAGTCCTGGGTTATGGCTCCTGTATGTTATGGACAACAGCAGAGTGTTGGGTTTCTGCAGTTCTGTCTTGTGTATGTTGTCCCAATACAGAAGGGAGAGTCAGTGTTGTCATATGAGGACTAGAAGTTCATTACTGGCAGAATAAATATAAGCGATAAAAATAGGGAAAACGCTTGGAAAAAGAACACCAATGCAGCCACCACACGGATGGACTGATGAGTCATAATATCTTAAATGTAATGTGTTGAATTACACTTTAAGGGAACTTCAATAGATGGTGTGAAATAAGGGCACATTTTTGCTAAGAAAAATTAAGGAAGGTAGAAGGGAGAAACAGAGTAAAAAAAAAGAAAAAAACTTTCCCCGCTCAGCAACATTACAGGCCGCCCCCCAAAGCTGTCCAAGTAAAGTTTCCAAAGTTTTACTGAGCTGATTAAAGAATCTGAGATAAAATAATACACTAATCCCAGACCTAAGTAAATACCAATGAGCATGCCATCTAGTGAGAATAATCGACTGGCATGCACATGACAAAGCTAAGGACTGGGTAAAGCTAGAGACCTCCTTCTCATCTATTCCCCTGAAAGCCACTCCATGGCTGACAATCCGTCAACTTCCCACTTCTCTGCAAGAACACCCACTTATTAAACCAACTATTAACTGCTTTCACAAAGTGTGTGACAAAACCGAAATCTCATCAACTTTAGGCCCCCTTACACCGGTGCGGATGAACCCAGACTTCCAGCCTGGGATGTCCCCCGGCTTTCTAGCAGGAGCAGACCTGAATGATGCACTACGGGCACATCGCTTCTTTATGGCAATTAAACTACTTGATCATGATCACATGGCCTCCCAATGGCCAGAGGCTCGCATAATCCCTTGGAGATATATATATATATATATATATACACACACACAAACTTCGCTGCTTCTTCAAAACATGTCCCGGCCACTTACCCCATTCAAAAGCTACCCCTCAACAACACATCTCCACAATCCATGGTCTCCTTGGAGAACATATACCACCAAATACAGGGAAAGTGTGTCATGTCTGGGAGGGAGACCTACCAGTC
Organism: Glandirana rugosa; assembly: GCA_018402905.1. Classification (NCBI taxonomy): domain Eukaryota; kingdom Metazoa; phylum Chordata; class Amphibia; order Anura; family Ranidae; genus Glandirana; species Glandirana rugosa. The sequence goes on along the minus strand of BLSH010192076.1, from coordinate 1,624,316 downwards.
GATATACCCCCAGAAGGTTGAGAAAGTATATTTCATAATGCACATAAGGGCTCAGTGAATGTTTCAATTCAAGACACGTATTACACACTGCTGTCAAGGTGGTACAGGACCCCAGCACTACTACATAAAATTGACACCTCATGCTCCAACCGATGCTGGAGATGCAAGCAGGAAGAAGGCACGCTTTTGCAAACGTGGTGGAAATGCCCACTTCTCCAACCTTTCGGGTCTGAAGTGCATTCAACCATCCATCAGGTCACAACTGATACCTTAGAATACTCACATGAGCAGTACCTACTGCACCATACATCATCCCCTCTAAAATGATATCATAAATCACTTGCAATGCACATGATTAATGCAGCCAAGTCCTAAGTCATGCATACCAGTGCATTGGAACTCCACGTATGTGCCCTCCTTACCAGAATAATTTGCACGCATCAATAAAATAACAAAGATGGAGGAACTGATACATACTGCTAAAGACTCCCCAGCCAAATTTAACTCAACATGGGCTTGCTGGTGCCATTTTCAAACAACAGACACGTACAAACACCTAATGAACGACACAGACCCATATAAATAACACAAATGCTTGACTGAAACATACCTCTCTTTACTAAGAAACCACTAACCTTACCATCCTCTGCATCAGATCGCACTATTCTTCCCTTAGATTACTTTGTTTTTTGGATATTAAACATTTTCATAGTTAAAGACACATTGGCGATATAGGAAAAGAAGCTGCTGAGCAGCTCTCTGGGAGACCTTGCCATTTGTTTTCATATCCTCTGGAATTACTCTCCCCTGGATCCAAACTCAGGCTCTCAATCCAGACTCCACTTCCTACCAGCTAATTTTTTCATTCCCCTCTCCACCGGACTGTCCCCCCTTTTTTATTATTTTCCTTGCTGAGTCCTTAGTTTGAAAGCTTCTTTAACCCCAGGAATACCCCAGTTTTAGGAGGATGACATTGGCCAGAGATGACCTAGTATTTTGACCGCCCTACTACAGATGATCCCTCCAGAAACAACAATATGTGTATTCCCACCTCTGGAAGGAGAAGTTGTCAACCTGATATACCTTCTTCACCCTTATCCCCATTCCCTCTCCTCCTTCTTATGCAAGTTGATCTAAAAAACGTATAAGCTACAATCAACCATTTCTTTATGCTTTCAAACTTCCTAAGTTAAAGACCTTTTTATTACAGATCTGATGTATACTTTTTTGTCTCAATATTATGTACACCCAGATACGCAACTGAAATGTTTGCTTTTGTAAGCAGACACGCAATTGGGGCAACTGCCCAATGTTCACGTGATATAACAGTTTCCTTATTCTTTTGATTATGGAATGTTTGTAATAATGATTATGTATGTGCTGTTTATCACCAAATAAAACATATCTGGATTAAAAAAAAAATATAGAGGGGCTCTCTAAATAGTCCATTCCATTTACATCGTAGGGTCGAAAAAAAGACAAGTCTATCATATTCAAAAAAAAAACCCAAACATTTACACAATCCTATAGCCGCAGTTGATCCAGAGGAAGGCGAAAACACCTGGATACCCCAAAAACCCAGTTAGGTCCTTGCACTACATAGCTGAATATACTGACTGTACAATACAGGTGATACGCCATATTCTTGCATTAACATAGTTTTTTCTCTCAATAAAACAGATTGTGAAAAATGGCTGCTTTGCTCCATCCATAGGAAAACTAAACTTTTCATGGCACCAAACACATGCTAACTCTTCTTACCAACCTGACATATCTGTGCACCAGAGCACTGCAAAGGCTTTTCTTTAAAGATGCAGCTTAGACACAAAGACCAGGAATGGTGTAATGAGAAAGGCATTTTAAGAAGGTGACTTAATAAGGATTGAACAGATTTTAATGCATGTTTGTACCAGACTGCACACGCAGGCAGTATTATAAAGCCGGGTATAATATACAGAGGAAACGTGGAAAACAAACGTGATTCTAAATTGATCTTATTTGGTAAATGAACATGTGCTCATTTCTAAAGGTGGACCTCCAGCCGCTCTCTTTTCTTTGGTTTTGCGGAGCAAATGGAAGGGTTAGAATTCTCACCAGCTTGTTATTGATTTTAATTGGGGCGATTTGTTCTTACTTCCTGATCAGGTGACCACACAGGAAGTGTGAGGAAGTGAATTAAGCCCACGTTCACATCGGGCCGCTTTGGCATGCGATTTGACATGTCAAATCGCATGCCAAATCGGTGGCTATTGCCGGCAATGGCACCATCCGAATTGGTGCAGCGCTGCACCAATTCCCAAAAGTAGTTCCGGTACTACTTTTGGCGACTTCGGGGCGATTTGAATAGGCATCTGTGGAGGAACCCACGCAGGTGTCTGTCAAATTGCCCCCAAAGTCAGACTGCATTGCCAGCTTGAAATTGTGTGAGTTCAGCTGATTTCTAACCCGCAGCAGTGTGAACCTGGGCTAAAGGAGAATAAAGACAATAAAATAAATCACCTGTGAAATGTAGCTTACCCATTATTCTACATCTCCCCGTATACATTTTGTAACAAATCGCTTTTGGAACATGTTTATTTTCTTAAGGCTTTCTATGTGGTCATATAAGCGCAAAGCTCTTGCACGTCAGCTTATTTCTCGCCTTCCAACACCACAATGCTAGGAACTATAGATGCCAGCGTAATGATATCACAGCTCCCTGATATCCAGAAGTGTTGTTGGACCTCAACAGTACTAATACTAGGAGGAGCTTTGAAGTTATAAGAATGCATAGAAAACCTTTAGAAAAAAAGTACATAAAAAGCAATTTATTACAAAAAGGAGTTCCACACCTGACAAAAAGGTCTAACCGTTCCCCAACCCTAAACAAGACTATAAAAAATTGTATTACAATAGTACTAGCTACTATATACAAGCCAAATTATTGGTGCTGAAAAACTTTTGACAAAAAAGTTTAAACGAAATGCTACATCCTGAGCTGAATTTTGTAAAATAATGCATAACTCCAGGCAAAGATGGATAGAAAGGTCCCATGGATACAGAGGTAAAGTAGATCAAGATTGCTATTTTTATTCAACCAGTCATATGATCCAGGCACCCTGGACAGCACTCCTAGGCCTTGAACCCAACCACAGACATTAGTGTACAACAGGGGTGCCCAACCTTCTGAAGCACAAGGGCCACTTAAAGGGATTGAAAGGTAAAAGTATTTAAAAAAAAAAAAAAAAAAAACAAACATGTCTACACTTACCTGCTCTGTGACAGAACACCGCAAACCTCCTCTTCTCAGGTTCCCCGCCGGTGCTCCTGGCCCCTCCCTTTCTGTCCAGTGCCCCCACTGGAAGCCGCTTCCCATGGAGGCACTCGTGCGTCCATTGACACAGACAGTGGGACTTGGCCCTGCTTCCTCGTCGCTAACTTTGATTGACAGCAACAGGAGCCAATGGTACCCGGTGCCCCAGCAAAACCAGTGAGGGGAGAGAAGAGTTGCAAATGGGTACAGTGCTGCATCTAATGAGGGTTCCTGTGAGTAAAGGGGGGTGAGGGGGAATGCTGATGCCTAAACATGTTTTAACCTTAATGCAAAGAATGCATTAAAGTAAAAAATGTTTAGGCTTTAGAAACACTTTAAGTGATTCGGTAACCAGTCACAGGTCACATTGAACTGTGGGGTTTTACTACCCCCCCCAAAGCAGCAAATCTAAACAAGCCCTTACTGTCCTGAGCCCCCTATGAGGCTGCTTTCACAAGGATACCCTGCCACACCACGGGTAAAACGCAATGCACCTGTGGGTTAGCTGAACTTTCCTATAGACTTCTATTATATCTTGCAGGTGTGGTGAACTTTCTGAAAGTGCTCCAAACCTGCAAGATATAACAGAAGTCTATGGCTCAGTGCAGCTAACCTGCAGAAAAGCCGGTGCCAGCTCCATGCACTTAGATGCTGTTAAATGGCAACCTATTGATCACAATCTGGGCTTGCCGACCCACCATCCAAGAACATGGGCACGCGCTTCCCTGGTTTGAGGCTGTGGACCACAACAGAGGGCTCCAAAGGCCACAGGTTGAGAACCCCTTGTGCACATGGCCCTGACCCAGACTGCTCACTGAATAATAAAAGAAAGAGGTTATCTCTGTACTGCCCCCTCTTGTAAACATACACTGTGCATAGCAGTAAGTTTTTGTCTCAGTGGTGCCCCAGTGCTACTGTAGAGGCAGCTAAACTAAGGGCAGATTTATGTGCATATGCTAGCAATGGATTGTATATTTTTGATGAATAGGGAACGCAAACAATGGTGTTAATTTTTATAAATGCTTGTGGTTCAGCTCTAAAGGAGCAAGCATTATCATATTATAGGTCTGCTATAGTATAGTATTGCCACAGCCATTAAAATGCCAAGAAAAAAAAATTAATGCCTGCTCATACCTCTACAAGTACCCAAGGCTTGTGGGCATCTCAAATCTAGCAGCACTCTTTGTGAAATGCTTGACTGCCTTGCCACACAACTGACCCCCCTCCACTCCACAATGCAGAAACCTCTACTGGCTACCAGAAAATTGCACTGTGATATGCTGGAGTGAAGATTGATCGGATCCCTGTATACATAGCCAGCTGTATTTTATTAAACCAAACCTATCATCTATAAAGATGTAATATTTATATAATCAGAATTTCTTCGCTGTAAGCGTTTGGCCAGAGATCACTGGCAACATAACTAAAAATGACCTGATGAGAGGCGCCTGTCTGACAGAAGCACAGCTGTCACTGTTATACTGGCGATCTCTGAGCTATCCCATGACGACAAAATGGGATTCACACCTTAAATTAAATCTCTCAGCTGGTGGAGGAAGAGAACATGATGTGGTACATTCCTGATGTGCGCAGTCTACAATTACTGAGCCCAGAAACAATAGCAGTCTAACGTCGACTATAATTCCATGCAGCACACAGGGATCATTACACTTTTGTTTAAAGGGAATGTGAAGCCTTTATTCTTATCTGTTGGATATATACATAAAGAGAAAGGAAAGGGCATCTTGATGTAAATACTTTTATCATTAAGTGATATTGCATTAAAGTGGTAGTAACCACCACCAAAATAAAAATGAAGGGGCCCCCCCCCGGCGGTGTTAAGCCATAACATACTAGCACATTATGACAGACTTACCTGAAAAGTGGATCCCGCATGCATGCAGGGGGCACTCGACCCCTGCCCAGAGCTCTGAAGTTACGGTTATGCCGTCTCTTCAGAGCGCATTCCCCGGTGATGTCACTGGCAGCATCAATTGTAAATATCTCCTAAACAGTGCAGGTTTAGGAGATATTCACTGTACCTACATGGTAAGCTGTATTATAGGATTATCTGTGTACAAATTCAAAAGTGAAGTTTATTTACTGTGTGTAGTTTTTAATTATAGATGTACATGTAAGTATTGAGATTTGCTCATTATATGCTCTGCTTCCTGCACTACAATGTACATTTGTTTAAACTGGCCATACATTATTCAATTTTCTTTAGGTTTACCTTCAACTATTAGTGCAAAGGCCTGTTTGATTGCATACAAATTGAAAGTGTTTAGGTGTGACCTCATATTATATGGTTTTGGTAAATATAAAGGAAAATTGTATTTTGTATGGCCAGCCTTAGGAAGTGAGAGCTATAAGCTACAAATAGTTAATGGGACAGTAAACCTGGAAATCAGCTTTAAAGTAAAAGAAAAGAAAGGTTTAACGTTTTAAAAAATAGATAAAAGGTAGCATGAATTTGTGCAATAAGTACACAGATAAAGCGTCTGTCTGCATGTCACAATACCAGTACATAATATTGTTGAGTCAGCAAAGTGCCATGTAGCATACAGCTGACAGGACAACGCAGCATCCTTCAATGTAAAATGTAAGAGGCAGGAAAAGTAAAAATAACTCATCAATTTGCCAACAGATCAGAGGAGACAGTTTACCCAGACAGTCCAAGAATCACTAGAAGAGCCTTCTATGTTCTAGTAGCATGTTTACTATGTCCTGGGTTATGTAAAGGGAAACCACAATGGAAACAAATATTTTAAGCTATTTGTGTTTTTTTTTCTCCCAGTTGGTTATGAAGAAACAAGGACACTGTAACATCACTGAGAAAAGGACATTTTGTATGTACTCCTCCCGTCTACAATTATCAATAAAAGAAGTATAACGGGGATTGCCCTTTATGCCTTTATTCGTGGAGCATAGCCTGCACTTCTGCATGTTTGGCCTAGGTCAGAATGACCCCCCCACCTGAACTCTTCTGGGATACCCACACAACAGGTCCCAGGCAGCTTCGGGGCTGTGTAGAACCCACTGCGCATGTGCAATGAGGGTCATCAATAGCCTGGCAGAAAGGACCCAGACATGACAGACGGTCCCCAAATGATGTGATAAAAATGACCGTGTTGTGGGGACCTGGAGTGCGGCGGCTTTGAGCAGATCGCAGCAGGGCAACGCTGGATTTGCAAGACGGACGGGTATGCTAATCCAGCTCAACCCCCCAACACCAGGTAAGAAGTGGTCAACATTACAATTAATCGCAGGTTGGGTAAAGTTCCTCATTAAATCTATATTTTCAGTAAAAGATAGACGTGGTATTAAATACACAGGAGCACAAAGTGATCTATATTTTTTTTTTAATAAAGAAGTGTTCCGCCCTCTCCAAAAATAACTACATACTGTAGCTGCTGACTTTTAAGAATAGGACACTTAACTGTCCTGGAGTCCAGCGATATCGGCACCACAACAGATTATTCCATCGGCTGTCGGGTGCTGCCACCGTCATTGCCAGTAAGGGAACCTGGCAGTGAAGCTGTCCCCACTGCTCATGCTCAAAGCGCTCTATTACCAGCCCGGAAGGAGGGAGGGAGGAGGAGAATGGAAGTAGGGACAGGGTACCTGTCAAAAACAGGTATCCGCTCTTCACTCCTACCTGAAAGGTGCTTCTCGCCTATGGACAAAAACTGTCCATGGGACA
>BLSH010192076.1:1604616-1617311 GCA_018402905.1 Glandirana rugosa | reverse complement strand
ACCTCGCTGCGGCGAGGTCCGATGGAAGTAGGGACAGGGTACCTGTCAAAAACAGGTATCCGCTCTACACTCCCACCTGAAAAGGTGCCAAATGAGGCACTTTGGGGGGGGGGGGGGGTTTCAGATAAGCAGGAGTACCACTTTTGGGTGGAACTCCACTTTGATTCTAAAAAAAGGCAAGAAAGACCGTGTAAAGTTCATAAGTACAAAATATAACTAGTCTAAAAATTGTGACCTTGTGAAACTATGATGCACAAAATTGTAGATGGGTGACAATCACTTTATGGGTAAACCTAGATGTTAATCAAGAGATGAGATTATTTTTCTACTTCTGGCATGCGTAGAGATAACTTAACGTTTTTATATAGGTATTTAAGTAGGTTGGCACATCCCGCTTGTATGTGAGTGCACGGAGGTTGATTTAAATTTTAACCCCTTGATAAACGCGTCATCTGTGGACTGAAAATATCCGTGTTCCAAAAGTATTAAAGACAGCCAGGTCAGCCTTTGAGCTAGGCAAGTGGGACTTTCAGGAGAGAATAGCAATTATAGCCCCATGTATATGAATCTGCATATTAACCACTAGAGGGAGCTCTGTATTTACCTCATTTTAGGTCCCTATAACAAATGTTGGGATAAGAAAATACTACCAATGCCACCAGTAAAACAAACCACTGTGTGGCACTGTAAAGCAAGAAGCAGAACCTGTAACGAGCAAATTGGAATCCCTACAAGTTAAAGTGATTGTAAAGTCATGTTTGTTGTAATTAAAAATAACAAACATGTTATACTTACCTCCTCTGTGTTGCAGTGGATTTGCACAGAGCAGCCCTGATCCTCCTCTTCTGGGGTCCCTCTTCGGCTCTCCTTGTCCCTTCCTCCTGTTGGGTGCCCCCACAGCAAGCAGCTTACTATGGGGTCACCCGAGTCAAAGCTCCCTGTGTCCATTCAGACACAGAGCTGCAGCCCAGCCCTGCCCCCTTTCTATTCTCATTGGCTGACTGACTTTAACAGCAGCGGGAGCCGATGGCGCTATAGTCCTGGACGGCCGAGACATTTCTACAACATCGCTGGCTCTAGGGGGTCCTCAGGTAAATGTTAGTGGGGCTGCTGCACACAGAAGACTTTTTATCTTAATGCATAGAATGCATAATGATAAAAAACCTTCTGCCTTTACAACCCCTTTAAATAAAACTACAAATTATTCACAGAAGCAAAGCACACTAAAACATTAGTAAACCCAGATACTTACTGTTTTCTCCAAGCAAGGGCCCTATTCCACAAACACACAATCACAACAGACCTGATGTAACCTGGTTGCTTAGCATGGAATGATCCAGGGAATAGATTACACAAGCCAATTCTCAACAGACTACAAAGATCCACCTGAAGACCGTACTAACGAAGCTGAAGACTTCAGGAAAGTCCTTGGAGACAAGACCAGTAAGGTTTGGCGCATAAGGATATTTTCATTCACGCTGAAAAAGGATAAATAAATGCAGTAGAACAAGAAATACAAAGTCTGCATTTTAAGTGGGTGAATGTTTGGCCTTTCAATAAGGCCTCATGTACACTGCTTCTGCTAAACAGTCCTTTAGGGGCAGCTGGGCGTTTTCTTTAGCTGCCCCTGATGTTATCTTATCAGTCCATGTACACAGGGTCATTTACAGTCATTTCTAGGCCGTTGAGTTTAGAGTCATTCGTTGGAAAGCAAAAAAAAATGCATTGGGACGGATGTTCAGAGGCATTTGAAACGCCAAATGCCTGTAACAGCTTGTAAACACGTCTAAACGCGGTAACGCGTGTCTAGGAGCGTTTCATTTAAAGACGTTTTTCATTTTAAAAAAAATTAAAAAATAAAAAGGTGCTTCTAGAGGCAAATGCAGCTAAACGGCCATTTTTAAACGTCGGTTTCTAGCTGTCAAGTTGAGTCGTTCAGGGGAGGTTGAAAAACGTCATGTGTACATGTTATGTTGTAGCCTAACACCTGATCGTTGGGAGTGTAAAAAGTATATGTCCTGTTAAGTGAGACACGTGAGCTGCCTGTTGCTCTTCTTCTGAAAGTCAGAATCCTTCACCTCTAAACTTGTCCAAGTCGGTGGCAGAAGGCATCGAAACCAAAGCAAAAGTTTAGGAGCAGTCAGTCTGCACGCACAGTCGCACACCCCATGACAGGTTCCCTTTAAAGAGGCTTACCTGTAGGTGCCCTGCATATCTCCCAAACATGCACGGTTCGCAGAGCATGCATGAGAGTGACGTCACGTGACTCCGGACAGTCACAGAGCCAGAGTCGAGGTCCCGGAAGGAAGCCTGGAGCGGGGACATCGCAGGCTTCGTTTCCAGGTAAGTGGCACATAATGGGCTACACTATGCGATGCATAGTAGCCCATTATGCTTCTACTTTACAGGATTATATTGAGGAAGTAAACCCTATGTGGGTTTACTTCCTCTTTAATCACTAGAATGGTCACTACACTATACTACCCAAGAGACTTGACTCTCAGGAGGTTGCCCTACTGATATACATTTACTGGTTCACACATGAAAGTTGCTGGAGAGACCAGAATGACAATGAATGAAAGTGAAAGAGAATAACCTGAGATAACGCCTGCATATTTCACCTTCCCTTCTGCATGAATCACCCATCAGAAATCCACAGCTAGAAGGCATTCATCCAGAAGCTGACATCACAGGCTGAGCTCTAGGTGTAACCGGGTTTACTACAATGACATCAACTCCCACCCAGCTATCATGAAATGTACACATCCTTAGGTGGAGGACACATACTACAATCACACTCTTCATCCTAAGTTTAGCTTCAATTATACAAAAATCTTATGTATGTGTCATGTAAAGTCTAATTCTACCGTGGAAACAGAATACACTTGTATTTGGAGGTAAATGTGTCAGCCCACCAGGGTGGATAAAAATCAATGATTTTTTTTAAAAAAAAAAATCTGATGTTTTTGATTTAAATCTGATTTTTTTATTTTTTTTTAATTAAATTTGTTTTAATAAAATGCGTTTGGAGTAAAAATCTATCTAAAGATAGTTTTCTATTTCAAGAGACATTAATAATTTAGTTTATTCAGCATGGAATGGAGCTTAGTTATGCAGCATGAGGCTGTATATTCTACAATATTTACATTGTTGGTAAATTCATTCAATGAATCCAAGCTCTGCAAGCGGAGATAACATGCACTGCATTGATGCATTCACGCAATGCCACAGTAACCATGAGATAAAACCAAGTTCAGGAACATTCCTTTATCCCATTGTTTTTAAAATCTATTTACACTACAAACTGTATGATTGAATGGGTTCTGATATCGCTGTTTTACTAACCTGACAGCTTTTTATTCTAAATAGGTAACTTTCATTTTGTTTGCAAATATTAAAGATTCTAACTACCAGCAAGAATAAGCCCTTACATTTAAAGAGCACCTGTCATTTCAGATCCATCATGGTAGGGCATGTTAGGGGGCATCCACTCACCTGCTGCTGCCACGTCCCTCACCTTGTTGTGTCACTGCCACATCACCAGCCGTCCCATTAAAGTGAATGGGGCTGTCGGTGAGTCAACAGCGGGTCAGAGGAGGAGCTGCTGCAGGACAGAGATGATAGGCGATTTAAATCAAGCCTTTTTACTAGTGTCTTAAATCGTGATATAAATTGAGTTGATCAAATCCACCCTGCAGCCTACCCAAATGTGAGACCTTAGTTACAGGGGGCCCCCATAATGGTGGACAGAGTCAGTCTCTGGCTTGTAAATCATTGTGGAAATTCCAATGGGAAGACCTCACAGATATCATTCCAAACTTTCCCTCTCTGCCCATCTGTGTGTGTTCCAGCAACTCCTATTATAATCTCCATATACAATACATAATTCAAAATAGGGAGTGGGTCCCTCCATAACGGGCACAGCAGGTATGCAGACCCAATAACTCAAACACAAGGGGTCCCCCCATACAGTGAGCTCTTTATAATCCACAAAATCCGTTTTGGATGGACTGTCTCCGGTTGGCTACATTGACTCCTTCACTGATTCTATGGAGGGAGACTAGCATCCACCCAGACTGGACTTCCAACATGTCTGTTTTTGTTTCTTCTCTATTATATGGGGGAATGATTAGTAGTTTACACAAGGCAGGCAAGATTGTTTTAGCTTCCAGTTCAGCTCACAGGAAGTATAAGGACAATGCATTTCTGGCAAGATCAACAGGTATTTTCTGTACTTGAAATGATCTTAGCCTTCAAAATGACAACTAATTCAGCCACCACATCTAAGGACTGGTAAACTGTCCCTGAAGCTTACAAAGCTAAAGTTTACGGTCCTGAAAGCTGTGTTGTACCTGTCAGCAGCTCCAGGCACCCTCTGGCTGTTGGCATCGGAACACAGACCCAGTGGTGGTGGTGGGGGCAAGCACACTATCACAGCATATTGGGTTCAAGGCAGAGCCACTGATTGGCTAGCTTCTGTCTAAATGTCACCCTTCAAAAGGAAGCATACAACCTGCAGCTAGAGATGGGTTGAAGTCCAGCAGCTGGATGGAGCCTGGAGCTGCTGATACATAAGTATGACCACTTTTAGGATTGTCGGTGGGTGTGGGGGGCCTTCAACGCACCAACAATGCAAGCTATTCATTTTAATATTGCTGCAATGCAACATTAGCGTGAAGCTTCCACTTAAAGGTGTAGTAAACTCAGCGCAAGATCAAAAAAATCAATCCTTATTGCAATTGCACTGTCCATATTTGATCTCCTAAACATACATGTGATGCTTGCAAATCTCGCTTACATGCCCTAATCGATCAGTTTTGCATCGATCCCGCTCTGTGTTAGACGCCGCCATTCTAACTGCTGTCTTCCTCTTCTTTCTAGTTCTGTATTTCCGCCCTCAGTATGTGTAGCTGCCAATAATCTCGCGCATGCGCATTACTTCCGATACCAAACATCGTTTTCGGTTCAGCTCACTATGGCAACAATGTTCAGCGAATAGAAAAAGTGAAAGGAAATATTATTCTCAAGTATTGCGTTAGGTCAGGACTGACGCCATCACAAGGAAATGACGCAGCCCTGGCATAGACCCTGCATTTTTCCGGAAGCCTTAGCTTGCTGGAAAATGAGGGGTAACAACGCATGCGCGGGTGACGTCACGTGCAGAAAAACACCGGGAGTCAAATCTTTATACCAGCAGTGATATTCTCATTGAAAATCATGTGCATGGCTATACAACTGCTTTAAGATATTTGATTTCCCTATATCCATGCATCCTCACTACACTTATAACACAGATTGGTGGAAACCACGCCAAAGCCTACTGCTATAATCCCAACAAACTGGCCCCAGCCACACGCCTCACCCAGAAAGCATTCCAAAGAGAGGTTCATGACATCATTCTTCATGCCAAATCATCCTGTCTTACTTTCTAATGCTGCCTAGCAGTCCTTCTGACACGTTCCAATGACGTGTTCGTCCATTTCTCCAAGAGAACTTGGAAAAACAGCACTAACACATGTTCTCTGGCAGGTACCTCGCACTTCTGAGTGCACCGGTTTCTCTTTCACCATGGAAACCAGCGGGTGATGTCACTGGCGACGCCAGCTGCATGACTTCTACTGGATGAGGGCTGGCAGGGTCACGTTTCTGAACAGGAATGCAGAGACGGCCGGAGGATGATATCAACCGGCACATTTCCACTGGCACTGTCTGACCGAAAGCGGCTTTACAGATTAAGCAGCATTCATGGCATGCTGGCTATACGTGACTCAGGCATAAATACTGCCAAAACACAACTGCAGACAAATATTAAAGAAAATACAGTCTTGCTGAGATGCATAAATTAAAAGTAATGGAAGGACTGAAATTACTTTTCCATACCTTCAGTGATGGCTACACGTCTGCAGGCCTAGGCATTTAAGCACACCACCTCTGTTGAAAGAAAAGATCAGAAAATCTGAACTCTTTAGTGGAGTTTATGTTACTATAAGCCTGGACATTTACATGTGCCTATTTCTCAGAAAAGAACGGACACACTCTGATGACATCACTATCATCCAACTTTATTTGGCCAGACAGAACGCGCTGCAGTCCCCATCTAATGACCACGCCCTTGGGGAGGACTTCAGCTTGTACTGTCTAGCCAAATAAAGCTGGGTTGATAGAGTGACATCAGAGTGTAGCCATTTATTCTCCAAGTATTGCCCACAGGGAGTGGACGGGATCCTCTTCAGCCTGGTACCTGATATTCCATGATCTAAGTATATGTCCAGACATTAGCCAAATGTGTCCTGAATTCTCGCGCTTCTCATCTAGAGCATGTCCCGGCATTATATTTTTCTTTTACCTTGTTTCTCTAGCGAAAAACAGATTTTATTACTTTCTGTGACATTATAACCAGGCTTGTAAAGTCTTGTAGGGGCAGCTGCTAGGAGATCATTTCCTACTGATGTAAGCAACCCCCCAAAACTACATCTCCTAACAGCCCTTTACGGAGTAATTGGGCAGACTCCAAGCAGCAGTATAGTTTACTAGGAAATAAATTAATGTATCCAAGTGGAGAGGAACAAAGAGGTGGAGAATACATTGTGTTCTGTCTCCCCAACAGGAAGTTATGAGCGCAGATTAGCAGGTACTTCTCTATGCTTCCAGCATTTATAAGCCCTGGTTCACACTGATTGCGACTTTGAAGTCATGCTACTTCACTTGCAGTAGTACAATTTCAAAGCCGCAGCTCAGTGCGATTTCAGGTGTGACTTGCCTGACATCTGTGCGACTTCATGCACAGATGTCTACACAAGCCGCGCCTGAAATTGAAAAAACAGAGCAGGCACAATTTTTTTAATTGGTGCGGCACAGCAAAGTCGGAATTGCACTGATTGAACAGTTCCCATTACTGACAATAGCGTGTGAATTGTCATTGATTTGGAACTGTCAAATCGCATGACATGTTGCACTGGTGTGAACAGGGGCACAGGGTAAATTTTTATATTGAAGATATGTAGGTTTTATTTTTTGCCCTGGAATACATTATAATTAGTCAGCTCTTGCTCCCACACCAGAGTTGCACAGTACTGCCACAGATTCATGAAATCACATTGAGACTTAAGCAAATTCCTCCAAGACCACTTACACTTAGGCCTCATGCACACAGGACGTTTTTTGACTGTTTTACAGCAGCAGTTTTTGGCTTCAGATGTTTTTTCTACAGTCAAACTCTCCATCATGTTATCCCTATGTGTCCATGCACATGTAGGCTATCAACTGTTTTGGGCTGTAAAAAAAACCCCCAAAATGAATGGGTTCTGAGAGGAGTTTTTCATCTGTAAATTAGCTCTAACTCTCTAAAAAGCTGAAAACAGCTTAAAAACGCCCCAAAAAAAAAAAAGCGGACAACGCGGCTATTCAGCGTTAATCAGCATTTTTGATCCATAAGCTTTTAAGGGAGAATAGTTTTGTTAAAAAAAAAGCTAAAAAAAAACTCTACAGCTAAAAAAAACACCAAAAAACGCTACTACAAAAACACTGAAAAACGCACTCTACAGCTACTGCTATCCACCAGTAAGGCCTCATACACACGGGCATATTAATAAAACGTCAGGAAAAAAAATTGGCGTAAAAAAACGCGATTTCATCTGCGTTTTGTATCGGTGTTAATGAGCATCAGCTCTACGTTATGTTTTGTTAAAAAAAAAATTCCTCTGCTATTTTTGAACCTTAAAACGCCAGTGCTAAAAACGTTGGTCAACGCTGATGCGGCATTAATGCGCGTTAGCGAGCGTTTTTCCGGCACAACATCAAAAACGCTCTAACACTACAGCCTAGGAATGCGCGGGTCCTGCGTTCAATTTACAGCTCAAGAATGCCGACGCCATCTACAGCTCAAAAATGTTAGCGTTTGTACGGGGCCATTGAATAGCATAGAGAGCTGCAAAAAATTCTAAAAAAACGCGGCGGTAAAAAAGTCCATGTGTATGAGGCCTAAATGTTACTGCCATTTTTAGAACGCCCAGAGTACAAATGACCATTTATTTAGAGAGGGCACAATATGTGGATGGTAAGAGTAGCTCTCTGCTTCACTGTTGTCATACTATCATGTTTCAAGCACTGGGGAAACCTTAAGGCAATGTTCCTTTGCAGCTTGCAGAAAACAGGAAGATCACAGGGAGGAGGCTACCAACTAAATAAGGCTCAGTCACTGTCCAATGAACAGGTAAGGGGTCTAAAAAAAGACACTGCAGACTTTAAACCGTGGCAGGTACGTGTATATCATGAGACTGGCTAAACAGAATTACAAATCTATTGTCCAATAAAGCAGTTCAAATAAATGAACTTCATTTGGAGTACCTGGAGTTCTACTTTAAAAAGAAAAGGGAGTAAACTGCATGTAACCCAGGGGTTAAATTAAGCACAGGACTTTGATTAATCCTGCAGGGTAACTGGTGCTGGACTTCACGCTAGGCACAATCCCATAATCATCGCTTCCACCAGTCTAATGAAACAAAGAGTCTTGTTAGGAGCCATCCATGCGTAAGCTGGACCAAACAGGCCCCTCCGCCTATGGCTCTGCTGCAGACCTTTCATTTATACTGGATGGTTATTAAGCTACACTAATTAAGCTGATGAAGTGATGCAGACTGCCATTAACTTGCACTCTCACTGGTCATGGCCTTGCAGGGAGAAAGATTTTTTTTTTCCATTAAGATCTTAAAGAAAACTAGAAGGCAACGAGTAAAAAAAAAAGGGGGGGTGGAGAAGGGGAGAGGAGGGTGAAAAAAGAGACAAAAGAGGAGAATTTGTCTGTTTGGCATTGTGAAGACTGATTAGCACTCCTATGTAAACAACCCAATGTCTGTTCCTGCCTACTGAATTCACCTCTTCACAGAAAACAAAGCAGATTGGCTTAGTGTGCACACCAACCAATAAAGTCAATGGACCAGAGGACCAGACAGCAGAGGTCAAGCTAGAGGCAATACCAGCATAACTATCTGCTGTTGGCCATTCTTCCCCCAGTATCCCCATCTACACAGCCACTTAAGCTGGCCATACACCAATAGATTTTTATTTTTCTGTTTCAATATTTTTATTAAGATTTTAAACAATAAAATATTGAAGCGTAGCAAAGTCGAGTACAAAAATAGAACTGTAATCAAAGGTAGTGTACAAACAATGGCGACAACAACATATAGGGTTTAGCCATGAACTCTTGTAAAGTCCATAAGTCGGTATGAGGAACAACTTCAAAGTGGTCAACCATGAAGAGTCCTGTGTATCATTATGTATTCAGTTATATTCCAAGAATAGGCTAGAGCAAAGACAAGCCTTAGTTCAGGTCAAAATTGGTCAAGCAGAAGGGTCGGGCAGGACCGCACCCACCCACCTCATCAACTGGGCAAGGAAAGACTGTAATAATATAAGATTAACTTTAGCCAATATAGGAACCAATATGGCATCAAACAATAGAAATGCATTGATCAGGTATAATAAATTAAATAAATGTATCAACTACATATCTATACTTCCCAACTTTTTGAAATGGGTACAAGGGACACCTATTAGCAAAAGTATGTCGGCATAGGACACACACCCTGCCACACCACCTTAAAGGAGAATTATATTAAAAAAGGGATTAGTTAAATCCACAAGTGCTTTTTTTTTTACCACTGCTATTCCTTTATATTGGCATTTGAAATGTACAAATGCAGCAATTTAGAAATTGGATGAAAGGTTGAGCACTGGGAAACACTTTTTGAAAGAAAAAAAAAGTGACTTTTATATACAACTATTTAGATCAGATCAACATGAGGGACAAATGAGGAGGACAGAGGGACTTTGTTCCAAATCAGGGACAGACCCTTGAAATCAGGGACAGTTGGGAGCTATGATCAGCGGTGATCCCAAGGATTGCCGCTGATCACAGGTCATTTTCGGTTTATGAAACAGATGATGTGGGGAGAACCTGTTCTCCCCCCCATCAACTCCACACATGGAGAAGCTGTCATTAACTGACACAGAAACGGACAGTTTATGAAGCTGCAATCTCCGCACTTCACTGGCGATCTGGGTCAGAATTCACCTGGGGAAGAGCGAAGAGGTATGAAGAGGGAATCCCGGGGAAAGGAGGAAGATTAATGACTTTCTCGGTCAGACCCCCAAGCACAGTAACCACGTCACCCTGTCAGGTGTGTGTAATATATACAGTGCCTTGTAGTATTCGGCCCCCTTGAACTTTGCGACCTTTTGCCACATTTCAGGCTTCAAACATAAAGATATAAAACTGTAATTTTTTGTGAAGAATCAACAAGTGGGACACAATCATGAAGTGGAACGAAATTTATTGGATATTTCAAACTTTAACAAATAAAAAACTGAAAAATTGGGCGTATCATATATCACCCCATGCCAATATAAGGCAACTCGCAGTACAGACTTGGCATTCGAGTGGGAGAGAGCGACGAGTCAACATATCCAGAAGAGAGAGGGAGAAGGCAGCGGCAAAAGACCAGAAGACAGAAGACCTCTCAGAAGACATAAACCCAACAGAAGACAGGAGACCCAGGAGAAGACCCCTTAGAAGACAGAAACCCCGCAAAAGAGCAGAAGAAAGAAGAGACGGAGAGCGGAGAAGAGCTGTAGCTGATTTAATAAAATATTTTAAAAAGTTGTGCAGTGTGGGTTTTTTAGACACTTTTTTTTCAGGTGAATAGGTAAGGTAGGGGTACAATGTACAATGTACCCCATAATCATTCACACAGGGTGGGGGTCGGGGATCTGGGGGCCACCTTGTTAAAGGGGGCTTTCCATATTCTGACAAGCCCCCCGCCCGCACACCCCAACAACAAACAGTCAGGGTTGTCGGGAAGAGGCTCTTGTCCTCATCAACATGGGGACAAGGTGCTTTGGGGTGGGGGGGGGCACGCAGTGCCCCAAAGCACTCATACTCCCCATGTTGAGGGCATACAGCCTGGTATGGTCTGGGGGGGGCTCGCTCACCCCCTTTCCTGGCCAGCCAGGCTGCGTGCTCGGATAAGGTTCTAGCATGGATTTGAGGGGGGGGGGGGCTATGATGTTTTTTTGGCATGGGGGTTCCCCCTTAAAATCCATACCACACCGAAGGGTCTGGTACCTCTTAAGGGGGGAACCCCACAGAAATGTTTTTTTTTTTTTAATTTGTGCGGGAGTTCCCCTTCAAGATCCTCTGTACACAAGTTGAACCGCAAGTCGGATCTGACTTCTGGTGCGACTTCTATTCAAATCAATGGGCTTCCATAGTAAACCATTGATTTTGAATAGAGGTAGAGAAATGCCTGGTGAAGCTTAATGCTGTGTATATAACATTAAGCATCGTTTGCCGGCTCAGCGTCAAAAACACTCTAACGCTGCTGCTTCGGAATGTGCGCATCCTGCACTCTTCTTACAGCTTAAGAACGCCGACGTCATCTACAGCTCAAAAACGTCAACGTGTATGAGGACATAGGAGAACATGGTGTGGCGTTCTTAAGCTGTAAAAACAGCTCAAAACTTTGCGTTAACGCCCATGTAAATGTGAGATCTTTTTGATCCCAGATCTGACATTAAAGAGGACCTCTCATGCTTTTTTCTATTACAAGGGATGTTTACACTTCTTGTAATAGGAATAAAAGTGATCCAAAAAATTGTTTTTAAAGAGACAGTGTAAAAATAAAAAAATTTAACGCGCCCCGTCAATCTGAACTCGTGCGCAGAAGCGAACGCATACGCAAGTCACACCCGCATATGAAAACGGTGTTCAAACCACACGTGAGGTATTGCCACGATCGTTAGCGAGAACAATAATCCTAGCAAAAGACGTCCACTGTAACTTCAAACTGATAACCTGAAGAAATTTTTAAATGTCGCCTACGGAGATTTTTAGGTGTCAAAGTTTGTCACCATTCTATGAGCGGGTGCAATTTTAAAGCATGACATGTTGGGTATCAATTTACTTGGCGTAACATTATCTTTCACAATATAAACAATGGGCTAACCTTACTGTTTTCTTATTTTTTAATTAAAAAAAAGTGTATTTAAAAAAATAAAAAAAAAATTGCGTTTGTAAGACCGCTGCGCAAATATTGTGTGACAAAGTATTGCAACGACCGCCATTTTATTCTCTAGAGTGTCTGAAAAAAAAAAAAATTATATATTATATATATATATATATATTATATTATATATGTGTTTGTGGATTCTAAGTAGTTTTCTAGCAAAAAAAAACAAAACAGATTTTAACTTGTAAACACCAAGTGTAAAAAATAGGCCGGGTCCTTAACCCCTTGCCGACCGCCGATCGGCATTTGACGGCGGCAAGGTGGCTCGTGAGCGCAAATCGCCGTCATATGACGGCGGCCGCGCTCACGAGCCTAGTGAGCGCGCGGCGGCAGTTTACGGCTAGCCGCCAGCCGTTCCCCAATTCCTGGGCCGGATAAAAAATGTGAACCACAAATGTTCAATTTTAGACAAAACAAAAAAAAACGATCTTTTGATGAATCTTAGGTGTTTGTGTATATATTATATTATATATATATATATATATTATATATTAAAAAAAAAAAAAGTCTGTGAGATCTCTTATTTTACCGCCAGCAACGTTATGAAACAGTGTGTTATAAACGCGTCGCCAGAATGTTTGCGTTAAAAAAAAAATAAAAAAATTTATGTGAAAAAAAATTAATTTT
>BLSH010192076.1:1556340-1572522 GCA_018402905.1 Glandirana rugosa | reverse complement strand
GTAGTTGAATTCTTGTTAATTTGGATTGTGTTATCCAAAATGTAGCTATGCTCCTTAATTGGGGTGTATACATTTTTGCAACATGGTCTTGAATGAATTCGTTAGGAAAAATGCTTTTTTGTGTGTGCAAATTAACAAATCTTGGTTGCAATCAATGGCCCGCATTTCTGGGAGTATTTTGTAGTATAGTGTCACATAGAAAATGTTGATTCTGAAAGAAAAGTGAGCTTAAGTTCACACTGACTGCGGGTTAGAAATCATGTGAGTTCAGCCCAATTTCATACTCACATGTCAGTCCGACTTTGGGGAGCGATTTCAGAGACATCTGTGCAAGTTCCTGCACTGATGTCTATTGAAATCACCCCGAAGTCGCCAAAAGTAGTACAGGAACTACTTTTGGGATGCAGACAGGATTTGGCATGCGATTTGATATGTCAAATCTCATGGCAAATTGGGCTAAAGGTTTTCTGACAAATCAGTTGGGGTATACTCATTCATGCTGAGCACTGTAAGTTTAAGACTTGAGATGCATACTATGTAAAGTCTTTCTGTGCATGCACCATTGCCTACAAATTGATATTTACATCTCTTGGCCAGATTGAGTCGTTCACATGGTGGCAGGGCAGAATGACCTCAGCCTACCGCTGAGTGAATGAATCATTCATGAAGAGATGTAAACATCAATGTGTAGTCAGCGGTGGCGCATGCACAGAATGACCTCGGCCTTCACTTATTCTGCATGACCAAAAGACAAGGTCATTCTGTGGCTTGTGCCACTGCTGCTGACTACACATTCTTTGTGGATACCTAGGTCCTCAATTCACTAGGCAGTGGCGCCGGCGCATATGGGCCATCTACACTGTACACATCTAAAGGTTTGCACAAAAAGGTTATTGAGAAAGGAATACACAGCAATGAGGGGGAAAAGATTTTATACAAGGACAAAGAATGAAATGGTAAATTATTACCATTATCTACGTAAAACTAATTACAGAGCTGCATTCATTTGTGTCTTTTACATCTGCCTGGAGTTCAGCTTTAACATTTCACTACAGTCCATACAAATGCTACATTTGTGGAAGTGAAAACCGTCTTTACTTGATAAAGAGATAACATTTGGATTACTAGAAGAAAAAAAAATGCAGTTTATCATAATTTTAGTCAATGCATTTCCTCTTTTTACTTCAAGCCTAAACACAGGATAACATTCATGTATACCACGTGACCAGCTAAAGACTGAGATAAGAAGGCCTGTTCACCAACAAAACCTACAGAGGGACATCCAACAAAAATGTTTAATTATAGAGAGGAAATCTGAGATTGCCTGGTTTTTACTGATGACTGCTTCTACCTGGGGAAGATTTCCCCTCTTTTCTAGTCCCAATGACAAAACAGGAAGCGATAGGAAATCTTCCAAAATGTATGGGAAATACCCAACCTTTGACTGCTGTCACTATTGTAAGGTTTCCCCTCACGTGACGTTCCACTAACAAATTTCAATGGTGGAATTTCTTACTATGTCCTGGTAAAAACCTCCCAATTAAGGCTAAGTTGACACTGATCCGACAGGAAAGTCATACGACTTCTGATCCAACTTCCATGCGCCTTCTTCGATTAATGAACAGGATCGGACTATCCCAGGCCCTTTGAGTCTAGTATGAATCTTGAGCAGGAACCCCAAGGGAAACAAAAAAAACAGCGTAACCCCCACCCGCCAAAATCCTTACCAGACCCTTATCCAACCATGCAGCCCAGGAAGGGGGGGGGGCAGGGGGACGACGACGAGCTAATGCCCCCCCCCCCCCGGACCATACCTGGCCACATGCCATCAATATGGGGGGCAAGAGCCTCTTCCCGACAAACCTGGGCAGAATCTGGGAGATCCACCCCCCTCAATGTGACATTTTACATCAAAATTAACACTGGTCTGTAGTGCATGCTTATACCTCAATGCCATAAATAACAACATATTCGATTTTTCACTCCAGCAGTTATATATGAGTTTGGAAATTGTAGAGAAATGCTTAAATAATGCATTACAATTTAACAAAACCCATTCGATTTTAGACGCATAAAATGAGTTTTAGTGGACTAAAATGTACTGGAGATTTTAGTCAAATAAATATGACTAAGACAATAGCAGAAGACTAAAATGTCACTAAAACGCCATTTTAGTCCTAAGACTAAAACTAAATCGAAATTTGCTGCCAAAATGAACACTGCTACATATACCAGGGTGCCTTGGTGGGGCCTGAAGCTTACGCATGTATTTGCAAATGTGTGCAGACTAAACCCCTGTTTTTAACGCATACTGTTAGACAGGTTAATTTGGTTGTCTGTGGGCTGGTCGGTAACGGAGTATGGAGTTTTCCTTGGCTTTTTTTCTAACATACACTGCCTTCCAATACAACTTGCTGCAATGGCCATTTATGGGTGGGGCAGTGGCTACCTTTTTAGTATTACTGTTATATTGGTCAGTCAACGCACTAACACCTTAGCAGCCATTGTGCTATGTGCTGGGTGTTCAGTGTGCCCCATAAGCCAGTGATAGGGCTACAGATACCATGGCGCCTTGGCAGGGCCTGCAGCTTACGCATGTATTTGCAAATGTGTGCAAACTAAACCCCTGTTTTTCAATGCATACCGTTAGGCCTAATGTACAGGGGATGCTTTTTCAACCTCCCCTGAACAACTTTTTTGACAGCTAGAAACCAACGCTTAAAACAGCTGTTTAGCCGCGTTTTACATGCCACGTTCGTGTCTAGAAGAGTTTTTTTTTTTTTTTCAAATGACAAATGCCTCTAAACGAAACGCTGCTAAACGCGAGTTAGGCATGTTTATAAGCTGTTAGAGGCATTTGGAGTTTCAAATGCCTCTGATCTTCCGTCTGAATGCATTTTTTTGCTTTCCAAAAAATGCTTCTAAACTCAACTGCCTAGAAATGACAGGGGCAGCTGAAAAAAAACACCCAACTGCTCCTAAATGTCCGTTTACCAGCAGCAGTGTACATGAGGCCTTAGACAGGTTAATTTGGTTGTCCGCGGGCTGGTAGGTAAGTTTGGAGCTTGGGGTTTTCCTTGTCTTTTTTTCTAACAGTTCTTATATAGCCATGGGGCGTGGCCATCCATAGACCTCACCCCTCGTAATGTCACACTGACAAGGAGGCGGGGTCTCCGGGTAACATCCCTGGATGGCCACGCCCCATGGCTATATAAGAAATGGCAGACACTGTACCTGACACAGCAGCCAGTGTCAGAAGACGACCAGGATGGCGGAGGAATAAGTAATCGGCGGAGGGAAAAGAACCGGGAGGAGAAGCGGACGGACAAGACCAGAGGAAGAAGAACCGGAATGAGAAGTCCAAAGGAAGAAGAACCCGGAGGGAGAAGTCCAGAGGAAGAAGAACCCCGGAGGGAGAAGTCGAGGAAAAAGAACCCAGAGGAAGAAGTCCAGAGGAAGAAGAACCCCGGAGCGAGAAGTCCAGAGGAAGAAGACACGGTGCTACGATGGGGGACATTTTTAACCACTTCCCGCCCGGCCTATAAGACAAGTGATGGCCGGGCGGTAGTTCCGTTATCCTGACTGGACATCATATGACGTCGTCAGGATAGCCCGCAGTCGAGCACCTGTGGGGGCACGCACCGCAGTGATCCGTGGTGTGGTGGGTCACTCTGACCCACCGCATCATCGATCTCGGTAAAGTGCTTCCATTGGAAGCTCTTTACCACGTGATCAGCCGTGACCAATCACGGCTGGGCACAGTGTAAACAGAAGGAGCCGTTTATCGGCTTTTCCTCTACTTGTGTCTGCAGACGCGAGTAGATGAGAGCCGACCGGCCGTTCTCCTGACAGGGGCCCCCCTAGGATCGCCACCCTAGACCACCGAGGGACCCGACCAGGACCACCAGGGAGCCGATCAGGAAGCCCACCCTAGACCACCAGGTAAGAGGCACAGTGCCTAACATGGATGCCACCCTAGACCACCAGGGAATGACAACCTAACAGTGCCCTCTAGCAGTGCCACCTATCAGTTCCCATCAGTGCCACCTATCAGTGCCACCCCCCCAGTGCCACTTATCAATGCCCGCCAGTGCTGCATATCCGTGCCACCAATCAGTGCCCGTCAGTGCTGCTTATAAGTGCCTCATCATGAGTGCCCATCAGTGCCAATCAGCACTGCCTCACCAGTGCAAGTTTTGTGACAGAAAAAAATTTTTTTTTCAAAAATTTCGGTCTTTTTTTATTTGTAGCGCAAAAAATAAAAACCGTAGAGGTGATCAAATACCATCAAAATAAAGCTCTATTTGTGTGAACAAATTGATAAAGATTTTGTTTGGGCACACTGTAGCTTGACTGCGCAATTGTCATTCAAACATCGCTGGAAGCTGAAAATTGGTCTGGGTGGGAAGGGGGGTAAGTGCCAGGTATTGAAGGGGTTAATAAAGAACTTTTTGAAAACCGTCTCTTGATTTTGTAACACTATACCACTTTTTTTTGATGAATGGGGAGGGGTCCAATGTACTCATTCACATATGGGGGGGCCGGATTTGGTTGTCCCCATGTTAAGCCTCCTGCCAGCAGACCCCCACAACCACTGCCCAGGGTTATCGGGCAGAGGCCCTTGTACCCATCAACATGGGGATAAGGTGCTTTGGGGGCGCAATGCCCTCCTGCCCCAAAGCACCCACCCCTCCCTCTATGTTTAGGGCATGTGGCCTGGTATGCTTGCCCTTCCCCTTCCCCTTTCCTGACCTGCATCCTCAGATAAGTGTCTGGTATGGATTTTGGGGTGGACCCCACACTATTTTTCCCCCTCAAGATCCATACCAGACTCAAAGGGCCTGATATGGATCTGAGAGGTGGAACCCACGCCTTTTTTGTTTTAAATTTTGGCATGGGGTTCCCCCTCAAGATCCTCAGAGCACAAGTCAGATCAGTTAAGATGATGATCCTGACTTCCATTCAAATCAATGGACTGAAATCGTGCCCAAGTCAGACCAAAGTAGTTCAGGAAGCATTTTCAAAGTTGGAACGACACAAGTCGGACCAGTTAAAACGGCTCTCAAAGGGAACCATTGATTTTGATATGTCATGCGACTTGTGCTCTCAAAGTCAGAGCACATGTCAGACCAGGGTAAGCAGGCCCTAAAATCAATGAAAATAACCATCCCCAACAGGAATACAGATGACTGACCATTCCTCCCTTCACTCCCTGAGGCCGAATACTGCAGCAAAGAAGAGGATTCGATTATTAAGAGCAGCTGGCAGAGCTGCCATTAAAACAAACCTGTTGCCTTGCTCTGCAAAGCCAAGGGTCTCTTTAACCTGCCAAAATCACAGACACGTGGCACAAGCGATTTGGAAGAATGTATAACCAATACTTTTAAACTGCATGCAACATTATTAGGAAAGTTGTATTTTTGAGGACTCATTTCATTATTGGACAACTATAGTGCTCTCAAACAAACCAAAATGTTAATAAACCTCAAGCCTGAATATTTAGGAAAGCACAAGTGAGGTTTTGGCTTTGTTAGGAGAATATTTACCTGTGCACAATTATTATGCAATTAAATGAAAAAAAAAAAAAACATTTTCCCACCTCACTTGTTTATTTGTATCTGTTAAAGTGAGAATAATAAACTCAAAATTTACAAATAAACATTTCAGACATTTCAGTGACCAATATAGTAGGAAATAGCAAAAAGCATAGTGAGGTTAATACCAAGCACAAAACGTCTTTATTAAAAGCAGCACACTTGCATGTCAGAAATCACCAATACAGGTGGGAATAAGAATAACATGTTTCAAGGGACATGGCCCTCTTTATCAAAATTTTTTAATAAAGAGGGCCGTGTCCCTTAAAACGCGTTATGCTTATCCCCTCCTGATATCACCATAGGATTCCACCAGCTGTCATCTTCACAGTCCACACTACCAGCTGGAGATTTGGAGCCCCTGCTGCTGCATGTTGGCAGCCATCCATTGCCTGTGTATCTCCAGCTGATCAGCTCTGGTGTCTCAACCTGCTGCGTTACTATCCACTGGTGGATTGGTGATTTCTGGCATGTGTGCTGCTTTTAACCGGTTGCTGACCGGCTCGCGTACTTTTACTGCTGCAGAGTGGCAGCGCCCCGTCTTTAAATGGCGCCTCGCGCATGCGCGGCTAGTGGGGCGGGAGCCCGCCGCCCCTGGGTGCTCTCGTGCCTGCCGCACTCAGCAGGAGTGTGCCCACGGCACGGGCAGACCAGATGTCCACCGGCGAGCCGCGATTGCTTGGCACAGAAGAAAAACGGGGACCCGCCGATGTAAACACGGCGGTTCCCCACGCTGTCAGGCAGCATCTAAGAGATCTGCTGATCCCTGTCACTGAGATCAGTTAGATCTCTTATGCCCCTGACAGCCAAGCCCCCTCACAGTTAGAACACGCCTAGGGAACACAGTTAACCCCTAGATCACCCCCTGCAGGTTAACCCCTTCACTGCCAATGACATTTATACAGTAATCAGTGGATATTTACATTTCTGATCGCTGTATAAATGTCATTGGCCCCAAAAAAGTGTCAAAAATGTCCGACATGTCCGCCCCAATATCAAAGTCCCGATAAAAATCGCAGATCACCGCCATTACCAGTATTAGAAAAAAAAAATAATAATTGTAAAAATGCC
Source organism: Glandirana rugosa (assembly GCA_018402905.1). Lineage (NCBI taxonomy): Eukaryota > Metazoa > Chordata > Amphibia > Anura > Ranidae > Glandirana > Glandirana rugosa. The sequence continues at coordinate 1,565,857 of BLSH010192076.1, read as the reverse complement.
AGAAAATAATTCTGGTTTGTAAACGTTGCAACTTTTGTACAAACCAATCAATATGAGGAAGAATATAAACTCGGCCAAGACCAATGAATAAATTTGTTTTTTTATATTATTTTTTTTTTTGGATTTGTATTTTAGCAAAAAGTAAGAAATATTTTTTTTTTTTGCAAAACTGTCGCTCTTTTTTTGTTTATAGCGATCAGAAATGATGCAGAGGTGATCAAATACCACCAAAAGAAAGCTCTATTTGTGGGGAAAAAAAGGACGCAAATTTCATTTGGGTACAACTTTGCACAACCGTGCGATTGTCAGTTAAAGCAACGCAGTGCCGAATCACAGAAAATTGCTCTGGTCCTAACATGGGAAATCCTTCCGGGGCTGAAGTGGTTAATAAAGGTGTTTTTGTGCTTGGTATTAATCTCATCGTCCTGCTTTTTGCTATTTCCTACTTTATGAGATGATGCTGCCCAGATCTTACAGGAGCTGCAGAGGTGAACCATTCATCCAATTCATTTTTCATCCATCCCTCAACCATTCATTCACTATTGCTATAAATTATATTCTATCAGACTCTTAGTGTGTTTATCCATAGACTTATCGTCAATACATTGGACAGAGGAGCGGTGGATGCTTTTACGTTTCTTTGTTTCAGTGACCACTATAACCACCCCTCTTTTCAAGAACAGTCATAAGCTTTCTATTCACGGAGTCTGTCAGTTTCTAGATCTGTTGTCAATCAACTTTTGCGCAGCAGCAACCACAGCCTCCCAGACATTGTTCAGAGGGGTGTACGGTTTTCCTTCACCATAAATCTCCCATTTAAGAATGGCCCAGAAATTCTCAATAGGGTTTAGGTCAGGTGAGGAAAGGGGCTATGTGATGGAGCATTGACCTGCATAAATCATGGTCTTCTTGAAAGATGCAGACTTTTTCCTGTACTGCTGCTTGAAGAAAGTGTCTTCTAAAAACTGGTTTGGGAGTTGATTGTGAGACCATGTTCAACCCAAAAATTCCAACTAGCTCATCTTTAATAATAGCAGCCCATAAGAGTACCCCACCTCCATCTTGCTGGGGTCTGAGTCGAAGTGGAGCTCTGTGGCTGTTACTGATCCAGCCACAAGCCCATCCATCTGGTCCGTCAACAGTCATTCTCATCCCATCAGTCCATAAAACCTTTGAAAAATCTGTCTTCAGATTTTTCTTGGCCTAAGCTTGACGTTTCAATGTATGTGTCTTGTTCAGTGGTGGTCGGGTTTCAGCATTGCTTACCTTGGCCACGTCTCTGCGCACTGAACACCTTGTACTTCTGGGTACTCCAGGTAGGTTGCAATTCTGGAATATGACAGCACTGGAGGATAATGGGTTCCTGGTAGCTTCACGTTTGATTCTTCTCAAATCTTTGGAAACCAAACGTTTGATATCACGCCCCAATATCTGAGCAATTTCAAGAGTGCTGCATACCTCTGAAAGACTTTAGTTGACTTTTTAGAGTCAGTTAAATCTCTTTTTGGCCCATTTTGCCTGAGAAAAAGAAGCGAATAATTATTCACACCTTGATATAGGGTGTTGATATCCTTGGGCCACACCCTCCCTCATTACACAAATACACATCACCTGATATGCTTAAATCAATAAGCATTCAAGTTTATACAGTTTGGACAACATGCATAAAAGAAATGATTGGTTAAAATACTCACTTGCTTAATAATTGTGCAATAAAAGGGGGAGCCAGGAAGTGGATACCTCCAATGTCTGAAATGTCTAACCTCAGATGTATCAGATTCTGGATCTGAGTGGACAGAGGTTAGTTCTGGATCAGCCAAAAAAATGACTTTGGCGAGATGTAGCAGTGTTTACAGATTTCAAGCCATTCCATGAATTCTCTCATTGCATGTCAGGTGCCAACATCTGGTGAGCAGATGTCAGTGTGCATGAAACTGGAAGAGCTACTGACATACCAAGATTCCACAGTACAGCCATATGCTCCAAAGGTGCACAATCCAGTTGTAACTCTGTATTCATTTTTGGTTATGAAATTAACGTTTTCAGATAGAGTCAGAATTTCAAGTCACATCAAACTAAATATGAGCTGATCCCATTGTGCCCCTGATCGGACATGGAGGTGGTCAAGATTTGCTCCATGTTTCTTAGGTGCTGTCTGGCACAACCAATGGTATATAAAAGATTCTTTATGGTGATTGCTATTTTGCTGGTTTATGTATTGTATCATGAAACGGGTGCACTTTAAAAAGACGTAATTAAAAGCATTATTCCTGCTACTACTACTTTATTACAAGAACCAAAATGCTGTAAACGTATTTGTTCATATCTGGGGTTTACACTCTACTTGTACAACAGGTACTGTTTATCCATGACTACCCCTGAGTACATGAGGCCAGGACTTTAGGCCCAGTTCCCACTGCCGTGACTTCGAAGCCAACATCCCAGTGCGTCTTTGGTAAGGATGGGGTCAGGCGTGTTCGCAACTGCACATGCCCGCCAAGAAGTTTGCACTGCGCATCGCTAATCACAGACAGTGAGTCATGTCCCGATCGCTGCAGCCGCACATCGGGAAACATCTCACTGCCTGTGATTAGCGGTGTGCAGTGTAAACTTCCTGGCGGGCTCGGCCACGTGCAGTTGCGAAACACGCCTGAGCCCATCCTTAGTCTTCAGCACGACTTGTATACGACTTCTTTAACAGAAGTCAATGCAGGTTGTGCTGAAGTCAGACCAAGAGTAGTGCAAGATCCGTTTTCAAAGTCACGTCACTTCTATTAAAATGGTTCCACTGAATTAAATGGGGCGTGGCTTCTCATGTGCTCTCAAAGTCGGAGCGCATGTCGCATCAGTGTTAAGCAGGGCTAAAAGTCCAAATGAACCTTCAGTTTAAATGGGCTAAATACATTTCAGGTGCCTCAAAACAAAAGGTGTGCATGGTTTTACAATGTTTCTTTCAAAAGCAGCCACAGCATAAAGCTACATGCACACTGGAAGTCTGGTCCGTCAGCACCTGGACACTTTGCTGAGCAGCACTCACATTTAGAGCTGTATACTTTCAGGGATATATACACAGAATTCTGTATTTGGGGCACACATCCCTACAAACATATTTGCTCAGCACAGTGCCCAAGTATTTCAGCTTGTCATAGATTTTGACAGGCTGTTGGCAACGGGGCTGGACACTGCACCGATGCATCCCGGTGGCCTGAAGACACTGGGATCTGATGCAGACTGACCAAAGCGCCTGTGTGCATGAGGCCTCAGGAGAATAGCGTGTACTCTGCCAGCAGAAGCTGAGTGGGTCCTATGCGCTCTGTTTGGAAGCAGTGGTATCTTTTAAAGAGGTCTGACACACCCCCTTCAAAGTCAGAGCTCTCCAATCAGCATGGAGTGTGAACTTTGCTGACTCAGAGTAGAGTAGACCTCTGCAACAAGACCACTGCTTCCCCACAAAAAGGCAAGGGACCTTTTCTGCAGCTGCTAGCAAGGGACCGACTTTTCTACTTTACAATGAAAACAAAGACTTTGAACACCTTGTTCTGACACACCAGAAAAATATATAGCTCATTTAAACTGTGGGTTCACTGCGTTCTAAAATCCTTCCAAAGACAGATGGGGAATGAAGAAATCAGCCTAAACCCCACTGGTTCCTGTTCAAACAAAATAAAAGTAGATCCATCCACTTTAACTAGAAAAAAATGATGTTACATTTGAAGCCAATGGCAACTTGAGAAATAAATGACAATCTGACATAAATGTCAAAGAAATGCAAAATGAACAACCCTTGTCCACAATTATTATTAGTTTGCATATGGGGGTGAACTAGAAAGCAAAGCACCGAATGCTAAAGCTTGCAAGTGCCATGTAGATCCCCAGGGAACTCCACTGTTCAATTTGGCATCGTGACTAGATGGAGAAGCCTAGGAAAGATGTGACACAAACAGGAGAAATAAGCAGGGATTAGAGCCGCTCGATTTCGGCCAAAATGAGAATCACATTTTTTTGCTTAGAATAAAGATCACAATTTTCGCAGCGTAACATCTTACGTATACAAAAAAATTGGGCCAACTTCACGGTTTCGTTTTTTTTTTGCAAGTGCCATTTTTTCCCCAAACAATTTTGTTTGAAAGATCGCTGCTCAAACACTGTGTGACATAAAATATTGCAACAACCGCCATTTTATTCTCTAGGGTCTCTGCTAAAAATATAATGTTTGGGGGTTCTAAGTAATTTTCTAGCAGAAAATACTGGATTTTTACCTGTAAGCAAAAAATGTCGGAAAAGATTTAGTCTTTAAATGGTTAAACTAAACTATTCTATCTATACACAGAACTCATTCTTTTGATGATTTGAAACATAGTATCTCTTTGCTTTTTTTATCAACAGTGTTCTCAGATTTGGCAAGCTGCCCAAATAGGAGAGACTCAAGTTGCTCAGACCTAGAAAAAGGTTCCTGGGGAGACTTCAGGCAACTTGCATTGACTTCTATTACAGTCAAGTCGTGCTGAGTCTGACAAGTCAGATCGCCCAGTGCAGCCAAGTGTCCCAGTGAAGCTTCGTATCTCCTTCTGACCTGACAGTTTTTTTCTAGTGTCTTTGTCACCATTGTGACTGCACTGAGAATCGCGGTAATGCGGGATGGAGATCGCAGTGGGTGGTGAATAGAGATTTCGATTCTTTTACAATTAATCGTGCAGCTCTAGCAGGGATACATCATTTTTATGAAGCAGCAGATCCTATACAGTAGTCAAAGTGTTACTAAGCTCAAATTTGTATTTTGTATTAAAATAAACATGTTATACTTACCTGCTCAGTGTAGTGGTATTGAACATAGTGGCCCCGATCTTCCTCTTCTTTAGAGGGACCACCATAGTCAGCCGCTGGCTATGGGGAGAGCGTAGTCTCCACGCTTCCGACCTGTGTCTATGGAGTCTAGCTCTAAAGACTAAGGCCCCTTTCACACTTGTGTGACCTGAAAGCCGCGTGATTTTACCGCGATTTTAAAGCAACTTTAAGCAATACCTTTGTAATCTTGACCTCAAATCGCATCAAAGTATCAGTTCTTGACCCAAATAATCCCATAGGCCCACAGTTCTACAGACAAAACTGCAATAGGAGATGTTCTCCTTGAAGGATCCCACCATGTGTCACATCACCACAAATCAGCATCAACATGGAGATTAACATAATAAATATGTTGTGACTGTCACAATGGGGAAACGCTAGAATGGACGGTCTTTACTGACAATACTCAGTCTCCTAGGTAACTGGACATATTTGATTTGTATTTATTTGTACATTTATTCCCCAGAAACCAATAGTTTTACAAACGGTGGGTTAAAAACAAGCTGCAAGTTTCTCAGCATTACAGAAGAAAACCAGTTTCTGAAGCAGTGAGTGATCTTTAGGGCCCTGGCCATTATGAAGAAGGAAGTAGTTTGGGGAGCTTTCACTTCGATAAGAAAAATAGCACCAAATCTCCCACCATGAGAAAGTTCAGTATGTACAAACTAAACACAAGCTCCCAACCCATGTGGAGCCTGGAGGTGTGGACTGGTAAGTGAGGCCATGCAATGGCACCTTCTACTACCTATTATTACATAAACATATAGAATTGATACACCCTTTTCACGTGACAGGTCTACTTTAATCATTCACCTCCCAGATATTTTCTACCGCTACAGTGGACTGCTCAGTCATAATACTATAGCCCACCAGATGAAAAACGGCAGATCTAGTCATTATTAAAATCCCTATTGGCCCACATTATAATGTTGGTTGGGAGGAGGCATAGACCGCAACAGGACAACTGATTTTGCTGGTCTTCTGCTAAACACAATATCTAAAGGGGAAGCAAGGAAAAGGGAATTAGGGCTTGCGTACATCATCACTACTGTAAAATGGGAACTTTAGCATTCGAAAGCAGCAGCTCCCAAACACACAATTAAATGCAAATTACAGCAGAAGACTGGTCCTGTTCTCCTTCATTGTAAAACCCATTTCAGTAGGGTGTTCTGGATCCAGGGAAAGCATTTACAAATTGCTCAGCGCAGTCATCCACATTGCACCATGGAGGTAAATGGGAGCTGCAAACCTACGATGAGCATTTCACAGGAAGGAAAACATTGTCCATGTACACAGAAACTTATATCATTACAGCTATTACCATTGCTTCCCCCTCAAGTCACTAAGGGCCGGTTCACACTGGTGCAATCCTGGAGATTGGATGTGACTCGCACCGCACTGCAGTGTGAATCACAAGCGATCTCTATGTGTTGCGACTTCAGCCATACAGATAGTATGGCTGAAATCGCATTCCGATCAAACTTGCATAGGGCCCTTTTTTTCGCAGCAGCAGAATCGGATCGCATGGGGCGAGTTTGCAGTTCGCAGTGCAATATGCAAACTGATTTGGGGGTGTCATTAGCTTTGTATTGACACTCCCCGCAGTTCGCATAGGGCAGTGTGAATTGCAGCCGGGAGACATGCGATGCGGGAACCCGCAGTGGATTCAGAGGGTTCCCGCATCGCACCAGTGTGAACTGGCCCTTAAATTGGTTCTAAAGCCTCAAGGTTTTTTACCTTAAAGTACAACTAAAGGCAACATACATACTAGTAAATCCTCATATAAATACCTGAAAGTTACACATGGTAATAAACTTAACAACTGAAATGATTATTTTCCTACCATATCGCTGCAACTGTTATCTGTAATCCCCTATTCATTCCTGCTTTGTTGTATTGAGTTAGTGATGATCGGAGGAGTTTAGCAGAGCTCAGGTGTCATTTCCTTTTTAGTGAACTAGCTTCTATATCTCCCATGAGAAACTACATTTTGCAGACTCCTCCTGCCTTCTATCATGCTCAGTCTATTTTACATAACACACACCCAAAAGCTAGGTGTGTGCTATGTAAAGCAGTACAAGTCAGTACAGGTTAATTTGCACACAAATCTGTCTATCTATGTGCTTCTCTCTGCCTTTTCTCTTTTGGTAATTTGTAAACCGGCAGAACAGAAGCCAAGCTAGGGGCTAAAGCAGTGGGCGAGCAAAAGCGGGACATAGGTGGGAATGGGTGGGTCTTCACAGGCCGGCAGTGGGCAGAGCCTAATCAGGACTTCTGTGTATAACAAAATGCCTGAGATGTACTACAAGAGCACCTCCCCCGGTGATGTTAGGACATTTCTGCAGAGAGATAGCACGCAAAGTGAGGCAACAGGCAATTCGAAAGCCAGGAAATAATGTTGTCTCTTCATTAACCACTTCAGCCCCGGAAGGATTTCCCACTTTAGGACCAGAGCACTTTTTGTGATTCGGCACTGTGTCACTTTAACTGACAATTGCGCGGTAGTGCGGCGTTGTACCCAAACAAAATTTTCTTTTTTCTTTCTTTTGGTGGCATTTGATCACCTCTGCGTCATTTCTGATCGCCGCTATAAACAAAAGAAGAGCGACAATTTTGCAAAAAAAAAAATAATAATGTATTACTTTTTGCTAAAATCCAAATCAAAATTATAAAAAAAAACATTTTTTTCCATCGGTTTTGCCCAATTTATATTCTTCCTCATATTTTTGGTAAAAAAAAAAAAAAAACGCAATCGGCATTTATTGATTGGTTTGCGTAAAAGTTGCCGTGTTTAAGGATGAGGAGAATTCATTTCTGGGTTTTTAATTTTTTTTTTTTACTAGTAATGTCAGCGATCTGTAATTTTTAGTGGTACTGCAATATTGCAGCAGACATGTCGGATCATTTTGACACTTTTTTGGGACCATTGGCATTTGTACAGCGATCAGTGCTATAGAAATGCACTGATTACTGTATAGTGTAAATGCCATTGGCAGGGAAGGGGTTAACCTGGAGGGGGCGCTCTAAGGGTTAACTGTGTTCCCTGGGTGTGTTCTAACTGTGTGGGGGCTGGGCTGGCTGGGGGAAGGGAATGATCATGGCTTCCATATACAGGAAGCCTGTGATCACAGCCCTTCCCCCTCTAACAGAACGGAGATCCGTGTTTACTTACACGGACCTCCGTTCTTTCACGAGGGGGCATCGCGGGTAGCCAGCGGCAGCGTGCGCGCTCACAGTGAGGGATATCGCAGCCGCTGTCATATGACAGCGGTTTGCGATATCGAGCCACCCTGTGGCCGTCAGACTGCAGTCGGCAAGTGGTTAAAGGAAGTGCACGATAGCTGGAGACAAAGGTAGGTATCTCAACATCCTTACTGCTTTTTGCAAAACAACCAGTGACATATTGATTTCTTAATTTTGACCATAGTTCTTCTTTAACCACTTGACCACTGGGCACTTAAACCCCCTTCCTAGCGAGACCAATTTTCAGCTTTCAGCGCTCTCACAATTTGAATGACAATTACTCAGTCATACAACACTGTACCCATATGAAATTTGTCATTTTTTTCCACACAAATAGAGCTTTCTTTTGGTGGTATTTAACCACTTCCCGACCGCCGTATGCAAAATGACGGCCGGGAAGTGGCTTAGTTATCCTGACTGGACGTCATATGACGTCCTCAGGATAACAAGCTGCCGCGCGCCCGGGGGGACGTGCATTGCGGCGATCGGTGGTGTGGGAGGTCAGTCTGACCCCCCGCAATGCCGATCTCGGTAAAGTGCTTCGATCCGAAGCACTTTACCATGTGACCAGCCGTGACCAATCACGGCTGGTCACAGTGTAATACAGGAAAGCCGTTTATCGGCTTTCCTGTACTCAGGTCTGCAGACCTGATGAGGGGAGAGCCGATCGGCTGCATCCCTGACAGGGAGGGTTTGTGCTGATGATTTATCAGCACAGCCCTCCCTCGGATCGCCACCCAGACCACCAGGGAGCCTGCCCAGGGACCACCAGGGATGAGCCCACCCAGGACCACCAGGGAGCCGACCAGGGACCACCAGGGAGCCGATCTGGACCACTAGGGAGACCCCCCTAGACCACCAGGTAAGTGACATACTGCTCAGTGCCACTTTCACTCAGTGCCACCTTCAGATGCCACCCTAGACCACCAGGGAATGAGCCCCTATCAATGTATATGCCCACCAGTGCCCCTATCAATGCATACCAGTGCCACATATCAGTGCACACCATTGCCACCTACCAGTGCCCACCTATCAGTGCCCAGTGCCGCCTATGAGTGCCAATCAGTGCTGTCTATTAGTGCCCATCAGTGCCGCTTAGCAGTGTCCGTCAGTGCCCATCAGTGCTGTATATCAGTGCCACCTCTCAGTACCCGTCAGTGCTGCTTATCAGTGCCGCCTAACAGTGCTCATCATCGCTGCATATAAGTGCCACCTCATCAGTGCCGCCTCATCAGTGCCGCCTCATCAGTGCCACCTCATCAGTGTCAATCAGTACTGCCACATCAGTGCCCGTCAGTGTAGCCTCATCAGTGCCCACCAGTGATGGAGAAAATTTACTTATTTACAAAGTTTTGTGACAAAAATGACTGCCTGTGACGATTCGCCGTGACTACCCGTGATTATCTGTCGTGACTAACCGTGAGTATCC
>BLSH010192076.1:1467864-1485925 GCA_018402905.1 Glandirana rugosa | reverse complement strand
TTTTTCACGTTTTTAAAGGGCCAGCGGGTTTTTTTTGATCTTTTTTACAGCTGAAAAACGTCCAAAAGAACCCTCTGGTCTTGTGTTTTTTTACAGCTCAAAAACGTCACTGCTAAAAACAGTTGATAACAGCCTATGTGTGCATGAACACATAGGATAACATGATGGAGGGTTTATTGACTGTAGAAAAAAATGTCTGCAGCTAAAAACAGCTGCTGTAAAACAGTCAAAAAACGTCCTGTGGGCATGAGGCCTAAATGTAATTTCTTTCTTGTACTTAGGAATACCACTTCCCTGCTGCTGTTGATATAACTGTTGCTAACTTCCTTATTTCCTATAGCTGCTGTTTTCTGTCCGCTGCCTATCAGGAGCTGTACGCCACCCAACCAAGACCCTCTCCAACATTTATGGTAAGGACCATCATCCAGGTAAGAAAAAAAAGAGCACTTATGCTGGTACGTTTATGTATTTCAGCCATGTACGCCAAAAGAAGTCCAAGTGAACATCAAGGCAACATATAAAAGCCCAACCAGCAGACCATCCAGATCGGGATATCATGCAAGCGGTAAGAGTGCATTTGTGGAAAAGTCACAGTGCTTCATGTTCACCAATTCTCAACTTTTCCACTGGTGCAACTTGTCGTGCGACTTTGGCAGGGTTGCATGACAGATCACAACCCATTGTGTTTAGTGGCACCCGTTCCCATATATGCGACTTTGAAGGTGAGCAACATTGGGAAGACTCCTGCACTCAAGGTCGCATTGAGGTCGCACTCCAAATCGTGCAACTATGGGAGTCGCAAAAGTGGAAACCGAGGCTTAGACTCTATCTAGCAAACAAAGAGTCAGACAGTTAACAGGTAACAAACCTACTCAAAGGAGGTGCAAGGGTTGCATATCGGAATGAACAACAACAGGTGCAGTGCAGCAATTATCTCATCCTCCTCCAGAGAAGTTAACTCTTCCTAGCCCATTCTTGAGAGAATCCTCTCACCACGCAGCAAGTATCCCTCCTAGACATTGGGATGATACATATATATGGCTTAGTGAGTTTCAGTGGAGGCTCGACCATAAGGGCTCCTGGGGCAGCGCCCCACCAAAAGAATAAGTAAGAAATAAAAATAAAAATTAACTATAATTATTAACCAACAGCAGCACAGCTAGAGAAAAACTCCAAAAAAAAAAAATCTTTGGAATTTCTCTCTAGCTGTGCTTCTGTTGCTAATTGCTAGAATAGACAGATTAGATAAGAAAGAGAAGTGTAATCTACCTAGCAACAGGGCAAACGTCCCAAATCTCATTAAAAAACCCTATCTAGAACACAGTAAAATTAATTCTCCACCCTTATTGGCTGCTTTCTAACATTCCATTCTGAGAATAGGAGCTTTTTGGGATGTTTAAATCTGCAGACCTTAAACTGCCTAGTCCATTTGGTCTCTGCCTGGGGGGGGGGAGCCAAGATCTTCTCTGCTTGCAGTTACACATTCTAGTCTGCTGTCTAGCCAGGTCCCCCCCTCCACAAGTCGCACTCCGACACTTAGTCTCTACCTCTCCAGCAGTGTTTCCACTCTCCACCAGGGACTCTTCCCCCACCCACCATCCTATACAGAGCAGAGGAGGAGGACATGAGGAATCGAGGGAAAGATCCAAGCACAGCAGTGTCTGCAAGGTAAGATCTCTGGGTACACATGACAGGGAGCTCCCAGCAATACACAGGCAGTGATTAGTCTGCATCCATAGATAACATATAAGGCTGAACAGGTCCCTTCCAAAGCTCAGCAGTAGGATAAGAACTCTAGTAATTGATCTGCAATTAGTCTTCTGACATTGGGGGACTACAGAGCTCAGCAGCACTGCACACCCTCAGCTCTTCATACTTTACTGTTTAACAGGCAGCTTCAACCAACACAGCAACTCCACTCCTGGTGACTTCTTCATCCCTGCATTCAGTGCATTGTAAGAAATGATTCATGACTGAGTTGTTGCTGTGTTGGTTGCAGCTGCCTGTGCTCAGCCCCTGTGTATCTCAGCATCAAACAACAGAACAAGAGGAATGTCTAGCCATGACAATTTCTCTACAATAACTGCTTTCCAATGAATGACATCTCAAATCGCCTGATTTTATAATTACATTTTGAACTTTTTTTGACAGATAATGAAGATTTATGTTAGTGAAGCTGGTCAGTTCCAAAAACCAGTGACATTTCTATGGCTCACTATGTGTCAGGGGTTAGTGGAGGATTTCCAGCGTTCCTATTATAAAATAAGGAATTAGGATGGAGCTTGATGGCATAGCACATACATGAAACCCCACATAATACTGGGTTCCTATGCAGACCTCACAGCTCATGTAGTTCTGTACCTTTGGGATTGAATGGATGAATGAGCCAGCAAAATTTTATTGAGAATTAAGACTGACAGCTGAGTTATACTGTACATTGTGTACAGAGTGGGTGGAGCCTATAAGGGGTGTGGCTTCTAAGAAGTGGGAGGGGGCAAAAAGGAAGGGCGGATTCTGTCGCCCCACCATCTTAAAACTTCACCAGCCGCCACTGGTAAGTTTGTTTATAAGTAGGTACAGGTACCTTCATCCCTAGTATACATATAGACCAAAGGTTTGAGGGAATAAGGGGCTGTGGGGTTTTAATGGTACCGCTATAAGCTCACAGAGTCAAACTTCTTAAAATCAAAATATTTTTATTTTAATACAAAAAACACATGAGCATTTTAAAACGCATAGATGTGTACGTATTGTTCCCAAGGGGGTATAGTTGTTTCATGCTCTCACAGTATATAGGATTGTGCTTCTCAACATGTTTCGTGGTGGGACCGCTTCTTCAGAAGATTGCACAAGTTTTTTGAGCCATGTACTAGGAACAATAACAAATATTAGTACAAGAATCCAAATACCATCGGAAAACAGTTAATATATAATTGCAATTAGATAAATAATTTAGGAAACAGTTAAGCGTCACATATGTGCGTGTGTCAGTTTGCGTTAAAACTCACCTGTAAGGCTAGATCACACCAACCAAGCACTATGGTTGGTGTGATCTAGCCTTACAGGTGAGCTCTGTTTCTGCAGCTTCCCGGTGGGACTATCCCAGTGCTGGCAATCCTTGATTCTGGTGCATGCAGCTGCTTTGTTGACATCTCCTTTGCAGCGCAGCACCAGATCCCCCTTCGACCAAAGGAACATCCCATGGTCATCCGATTGGCCAATGGGTCAACTATTAGATCAGGCATAGTCACCCAGGAGACCATCCCAGTGCTCACCAAGACCAAGGGAGGTCATGCTGAGTTCCTGCTACTGGAGGCCATCATGTCCCCGCTGTTCCCAGTTATTCCGGGCATCCCATGGCTCCGGACTCATAATCCGCAAATTGACTGGGTCACCGGCGAAGTAAACTTCTCTTCCTCCTACTGCCGCCACCACTGTCTGTCTCAGCCTCCGGAGAACCCCTCAGTCATATTCAGCCTGGATACAGATGTGGACCCGGAATCCCGCCTGGTCGTCCCTGCACCCTATCATGAATTCCTAGACATCTTCAGTAAGAAGGGAGCTGACGTCCTCCCACCACACGGGTCCTACAACTGCCTGATCGACCTCCTACCGGGGGGCTAAAGTCCCATTCGGTCGGATCTTTCCCCTGTCCGAGGTCGAGTTGGTCACCCTCAAGGCATACCTGGACAAAAATCTGGAGAAGGGCTTTATTCGACCATCCACCTCACCAGCAGGTGCTGGAATCTTCTTTGTGGAGAAGAAGGACCACTCGCTCCGGCCCTGCATTGACTACCGGGAACTCAGTCGGATCACTATTAAGAACCGATACCTATTACCTCTGGTCCCGGAACTCTTCCAGAGGTTAGGGACTGCAACCGTCTTCACTAAACAAGACTTACGTGGGGCCTACAACCTTATCCGCATTAGCGAGGGGGATGAGTGGAAAACTGCCTTCCGAAAGCGGTTCAGGCATTATGAATACCTTGTGATGCCCTTTGGACTATGTAACGCCCCTGCAACTTTTCAGCACCTCGTAAACGACATTTCTAGACCAGTTAGTAGTCATTTACTTGGATGACATACTGATCTTCTCCCCCTCTCTGAAAGCGTGCTTGCCCACCTCAGACTACACGGCCTCTATGCCAAGGTGGAAAAATGCGCCTTTGAGTGTGCTGATATTTCATTTCTGGGGTTCAACATTTCCACTGCCGGAATCACCATAGACCCACAGAAGGTTTCGGCCATCCTGGACTGGCCCGCTCCAATTGACAAGAAGGGAGTCCAGCGATTCATTGGGTTTGCAAACTTCTACTGGAAGTTCATCAAGGGGTTTTTGGCAGTCATCACTCCAATAACCCAACTCACCAAGCAGGACTCACGCTTCTGCTGGAATCCCGATGCCCAAAAGGCCTTCACCCAACTCCAGAGACTGATCATATCTGCCCCTGTTCTCAAGCACCCGGATCTTGCATTGCCGTACACCTTAGAAGTGGACGCCTCTGAGACAGCAGTGGGAGCAGTTCTCTCCCAAAGGCTTTGTTTCACTCTATCGCCTTTTTCTCTAGGAAGCTAACACCTCCAGAGAGGAACTACGATGTAGGTGACAGGGAACTGCTGGCAATCAATTCTGCCCTGACAGAATGGCGGTACCTCCTGGAAGAAGCTTCCCATCCTATTCTGGTTTTTACAGACCACAAAAACCTAGAATACTTGCAGACCGCCAAAAGACTGAAACCTAGGCAGGCACGATGGGCACTGTTTTACTTTCGATTCCAGCTGCACATCACTTACAGACCCGGGGCTAAAAATGTAAAGCCAGATGCATTATCGAGAATGTTCCCTGTTCCGGAAGACACCTCCCTGCCAGATACTATCCTTCCGGCCCACAGTTTCCTGCACACCCAGGAAGATCTTCTGTCCCAGATCCGAAGGTCCTGCACCGGCCTCACCGAACCGATCCCCAACTCATACTGAAAGATGGGTTGTGGTGGTTCGAGAATAGACTGTACATCCCACAGGAGCTCCGCTCGGCAGTCCCCGGACTCTGTCATGACACCAAAATGGCTGGGCACTTTGGTGGTCATAAAACAACAGAGTTGCTTGCCCACTCATTCTGGTGGCCTCGGCTGAAGGAAGATTGTCAGAGCTATGTAGCCACCTGACCTGTCTGTGCCAGAAGCAAGTCAGAGAAATCCAAGGCCTGGGGACTACTCAATCCATTGCCCATCCCGGAACGACTGTGGTCCCAAATTGCAATGGACTTCATAGTGGAACTACCACCATCTGCAGGATACAACACAACCCTGGTGGTCATGGACTGTCTCATAAAGATGGCACATTTTTTACCCATGAAGGGTACTCCTTCGGCGGCTGAGACCGCGGAAATCTTTATAAGGTAGGTGGTCATTTTACATGGGATTCCTACCAACATTGTGTCGGACCGAGGAGTACAGTTCACCTCCCTCTTCTGGAAGTCCCTGTGTGCCACTTTGGGAATTGAGCTGGCCTTCTCTTCGGCCTACCACCCCCAGTCCAATGGGCAAACAGAGAGGACCAACCAAACTCTCGAACAGTATTTGTGGTGCTATTCCTCCTACTCCCAGGATGACTGGGTATCGCTTCTACCGATAGCCAAGTTTGCGTATAATAACTCCGTTCACTCTGCCACCAAGCAGTCCCCCTTCTGGGCAAATCTCGGCTACCACCCCTGTGCACGAGCTCCAGTGGACTTCCACATACAACCAAGCGACCCAGTCCAACCCTCGTGCCCCCCTCTGCTCTTGAGCTCCCTGTCTGCACTACCAGGGGTTCTTGAACCAGGGCCGCAAGAGAGGTGATCCCCTGCATAAGCCAGACTCATCCGCAAGGTACGTGACACCGTCTTTCCTCTGGGGGATATCAGAGATGTCATTGAAAAAATATATATGTATATATTTGAAGATAATTAATAATACCGCGCTACCCTTGTTGATACCATTAAATCTTTCTATTCATATGAGAAAATTGCTGCTATCACTATAAACAGTGACCCCACACTGACAAAGAGATAAATATATATAAGTGAGTGAAGCGCAATAATAAATTAAATTAAACTCCTCATACATGTATACAGTGCCACCTAGTGCAAATCGGTGAAACACATTAATGCGTGTAATATATAATAAAATGCATACATGTAATATATAATCAATAAAGTGCATACATATATTATATAATCAAGAAAGTGCATCAATATATCACATAATAAATCATATAAAAGTGCAAGTGATAAAGCCAGACACTCCTGCTGGCTGTAAGCAATAGTCCAAAACAGTGTCCTTTAAAGTGCAAGTGAAGAAATGTAAACTATCCTGCTAGGCAGGGATGATGGGCGTCCAGGCCAGCGGATGTGCAAAAAATGGTATATAAAGTGCTTCCAAAACCCGTGCAAAACACTTTCCACCACCCGGTGTCACTAACCGCTCACCTCAAGGAGCGACCCCCACTGGGTCAAGTAGCGCGGTCCCTACTGGGGTACAAATCCTTCTCCACAGGTGGGTCTCAGCAGTGATGTAACATCATAAAACAAGGTCGTCTTGGAGGTGTGTTTGGGGTCATTATCATGTAGCAATACTGCCCTATGGCCCAGTCTCCGAGGGGAGGGGATCATGCTCTGCTTCAGTATGTCACAGTACATGATGGCATTCATGGCCCCTCAATGAACTGTAGCTCCCCAGTGCCAACAGCACTCATGCAGCCCCAGACCATGACACTCCCACCACCATGCTTGAATATAGGCAAGACACACTTGTCTTTGTACACCTCACCTGGTTGCCGCCACACACGCTTGACACCAAATGAACCTAATAAGTTTATCTTGGTTCCAGTAATCCATGTCCTTAGTCTGCTTGTCTTCAGCAAACTGTTTGCAGGCTTTCTTGTGTATCATCTTTAGAAGAGGCTTCCTTCTGGGACGACAGCTATGCAGACCAATTTGATGCAGTGTGCTGCGTATGGTCTGAGCACTGACAGGCTGACCCCCAACCCCTTCAACCTCTGCAGCAATGCTGGCAGCACTCATACGTCTGTTTCCCAAAGACAACCTCTGGATTTGACACTGATCATGTGCACTCAACCTCTTGGGTCGACTGTGGCGAGGCCTGTTCTGGGTGGAACCTGTCCTATTAAACCGCTGTATGGTCTTGGCCACCGTGCTGCAGCTCAGTTTCAGGTCTTGGCATTCTTCTTATAGCCTAGGCCATCTTTATGTAGAGCAACAGATCTTTTTTTGAGATCCTCAAAGAGTTCTTTGCCTCTGAGGTGCCATGTTGAACTTCCAGTGACCAGTATGAGAGAGTGAGAGCGATAACACCGAATTTAACACACCAGCTCCCCATTCACACACGAGACCTTGTAACACTAACAAATCACATGACACCGGGGAGGGAAAATGGCTAATTGGGCCCAATTTGGGCATTTTCACTTAGTGGTGTACTCACTTTTGTTGCCAGAGGTTTAGATATTAATGGCTGTGCATTGAGTTATTTTGAGGGGACAGCAAATTTACTCTGTTATACAAGCTGTACACTCACTACTTTACATTGTAGCAAAGTGTAATTTCTTTAGTGTTGTCACATGAAAAGATATAATAAAATATTTTTAAAAATGTGAGGGGTGTACTCACTTTTGTGAGATACTGTATATCCAGAGGGTCCCATGGACACATGGATACTTCAGGCACCTTTATCTACAGTTCCTGAAGCAATCAAGCAAACCGTCTATCCCAGTCCATATATCAAACAAGTTTGATGCACAAAGGTCTGCACTAGTGGACAAAGGGGGAGATGCTTGTAAAGCCACATCTATTAAGGCATGTCTTCTGGTCCACAGTTGCCACAGGTGTCAATGCAATAGGATAGGAGGCATATTGCAACCGGATGTTGGCTCAAGAGAGATGGGCGTTCGATACAGCAGACATCATCACAAATATCCTGGAAATCCAGGCGGCTTATCTCGCATTGACTGTGTTACTCTCTCAGATCAAGGACAAATCAGTTCTGATTCGGATAGACAATAGAGCCGCAATATCAAACATACATGACCAAGGCAGGACCCACAACAGTTCCTTACTGAGGGAAGTGGGACCCATCTTCATTTGGACAGAGGGGAATCTGAAGGACCTAAGAGTAGTTTATCTTCCAGCCCACTTAAAACACAGAGGCCAATCACTTATCCCAAGGATTCTCGGATCCCAACGGGTAGTCCCTACAACTGAAGTTATTAATTTGGATTGGGGCCAGTGGGGTTTTCCCGAACTGCATTTTTTTGCTACTGCAAGCAATACCAAGCTGCAGAGGTTTATTTCACAGCTACCTCACCCTTGGGCAGAAGCAATAAATACCCTGTCAAGTCCTAGGGCATGCCATCTAATTTAGGCCTCCTTCGGCCTCCTACCTCAAAAATTCTCTTGAGACTTGCAATACCAACAATAACTGTGATAACAGCCCTGCCATATTTTCAGGAAACCCATGTTTTCCTTGGGCCTCCGGTAAATATTACTCTGATACCCTTTCTTCTGGCTCAAGGCATCACACCCATCAGAATCCTCACAGATTGAGCCTTCACATGACAAGGTTTGGAATAAGTTTAGATCTTTTGCTAACAGCAAAACTTCCTCAATCCTGATCTACCCTCTTCCTCCCAACTCCTTGACTTCCTGCAAGCAGACCACGACTTAGGATCAATATCAAACATCTTAAGGGTACAGCTGGTGGTAATCTCGGCTATGACAAGAAGACATGGGCCAAAGATCCTTTTAATGATCAAAATTCTTGAAGGCAGGCAAGAAGATAAGCCCATCTGTTAAAACAAATCTTTCCCACTTGGGAGTTCTCTATGGCTCTGGAACCCTTATACAAACGGCCTTCTGCCCCATCTGATTCAGCATCCTTGTGGAATCTCACTTGGAAACTATTTGTCTTTGTGGCGATGGAATCGGGCTGGGGAATATCAGAGCTTCAGGCTCTGGGATTGGAAGACAATAATATTATTTTCTTTTTGCGCTTGGATAAGATTGGACTTAGAACGGTACATGGATTCATCCCTAAGTTCTCCTCTTCCTCTATTATCTCCTAGCCTTGAGCCCTGCCAATCTTTGAGATCCAATTTCGATCCTCTTCAGGAAGACAATATTACTTTTGTACTAAGACACTGTTTTCAAGCCACAATTCCCTTCAGACTTTTCGTCTAACTTATTTGTAATACTCCCAAAAAAAAAAAACAGGGGCAGAGAAGCATCATTTGGAGTGGAGACCTCTGGAATGTGGCCCTCCAGCCATTCTAGAACTACAGTATCCATCATGCTTAGTCATGTCTGTGGATATCAGAGCTCTACAAATACCTCATGGGACATGTGATTCTGCGACAGCTGGGGATAGAATGCAGATCCCTGCTCCAGTATAATAGTTCCATGGATAATCAAATTATTTAAGAAGGTATACAGGGCCCTTTATGTTTGCAGTTCTGCAACAATATGGATTTTCAGACTCCTTTATCCCGGCATTGCGGTCTCTATACTCGAGACCTTCTTCTCAAGTACAGCTATCTTCATATCTGTTGCAGACGTTCTCCCTGAGCAACGGTACCAGACAGGGTTGCCCCCTGTCACCTCTTTTATTCATTCTCAGCCTGGAGCCTCTTGCTATAGCCATCAGGGAGCAGGCGGACATACGGGGAGTGCGGCTGCGACAACAGGAGTATAAGTTATCCCTATTCGCACATGATATTTTACTAACTCTTACCCATCTCCAGACATCCCTCCCCTCTTTACACAGACTTCTGACAACCTTTAGCTCCATCTCCGGATTCAAGATTAACTCTTCTAAAACTGAAGCTTTGCATATTAATGTACCACCGACCCAATTGGCCTCCCTACAAACGACATATAGCTACCACTGGTGCACACAATCACTTAAATATTTGGGAATTCATCTCACTCCCTCATACTCTACGTTATATCGGGCAAATTTTGCATCCATGTTTGCTGAAATTGACCGTTTACTGAAACAATGGTCCTCATTACCACTCTCTCTTTTAGGAAGAATTAATGCCCTTAAAATGTCAGTCCTTCCGAAACTATTGTATCTATTTGAAACTCTCCCCGTCTCTATCCTGTTAGCGAAATTGAAATTACTTCAAAGGAAATGTATGCGTTTAATTTGGAATAATGCCTCACACCGTATCGCAGGTTCAGTGGTCATGGCTATTAAAAATAGAGGGGGTCTGGGAGCCCCTGACTTAGTCAGATATTATTACACCACACATTTGAGTGTTATAACCTCTTGGACATCCAGAATGGCCCCAAGTAGGTGGGCCGAGATAGAAATGAGTATCACCAGGCCCGTTCATTTATGCTATATGCTCTGGCCTTCTTCAAGTAAATATGTTCCCCAATTGAGATCATGGTGCTTAGGCCCTATGCTTTTTACCCTAACCATATGGTGGAAGTGTTCCGGGAAGTTTTCACTCTCGTCTCAACATCCCCCCTCACGAACATACCCTTCAACCCAGATATCCCAGACAGTCTCTCCTATGACCGTATGCTACCATGGACTAAGGCAGGGATATTCCAGTTGCGACATTTAGTAAACCCAGTGACATATCAAATTCTATCCTTTTCGGACTTACAATTCCCTGATAGACTCAGTTACTCTTATTAACAATTTAGACACTTTTTTTTTAATATATCCAATACCCTTGCATTGGAAAGACCCACCGACTTTGAATTACTTTGTGCTAAGGGTCCCCACGAGCCCCGACAGATTTTGTTAGAAGAAAATACTTGTTGCCAGCAATTCTGGCCGTTTTCGCGGTGGTGCGCGCGTCCCCGTGCGCGTTCGCGCGCTCCCGTGGGACACAGCTCTGGAACGCTGTAGAACGAGCAGCAGTTCAATGCAGGAGTCCCTGGGTTTAAATAGGCGCCGTTTGGCGCCGTTTCCGGCGCGCTCACGCGGGCGCGCACGGGGGCCACGCACCACCGCGGAAATGCCCAGAATTGCTGGCAACAAGTATTTTCTTCTAACAGATTTCTACAATCTATAAAATCCTTAATGAGGCTACCCCACTAACTGACGAGAGCCATAATAACATGAAGAAATGGGCAACAATATTGAACCGACCTATTTCTTTGATAGACTGGGGGAAAATATGGGACTCAACATCCAAAATCTCCAGATGTGTTATACAAAAGGACGCCGCGGTCAAAATTATTTTTTTCTGGTATAGAACCCCAGACGTTCTTCACGCACGCCACCTACAGACTTCCACTCTGTGTTGGAGATGTAGCAGGGCCATTGGCACTCACTTACATATATTCTGGGACTGCCCATGTATTCAGCCATTCTAGGCGCAGATACAGGTTGTGTTACAAAAACTCTTTGACATCTTTATTCCACTGAATCCTCTATACTATTTGTTAGGACTCCCATTTTCGGGTATTTTGAAGACCCATAATAGGCTAGCATCATATGTTCTGCTGGCAGTGAAACGGCTTATCCCTAAATGCTGGCTATCGACTGCCCCCCCCCCGACTTTGGCAAGAAAGATGGAGTATATGACTGCAATGGTAGATGACACTATGCCACGTTTCTCCAAGGTGTGGGAGATAGGGGATACCTCCCAGTTTTCCTCGGAGTAGCCTCATACTTTACTTTAGACACAGAGCACCTAGGGAAAAGTTAGTTACTATTCTGCTCTGGACTGCATATTTCCCCTGGTACTGAATGATGTTCTTTACCCTCTAACTGTGCTGCTTTTGATGCTTTTATGGTCATTACAGTTTATAAGATCTCTCTTATGCAGTCACTCTGTTTTCATAGCTTTTGTTTTCTTTTTTCTTCTAATTTTTTCTTTATTCCTCAGGTACATTAACTCTACAATAACAGATTTTGATGTCAATTTAGATTTTTTTGTTGTACCATTCTTCTATTTCACTCTTTTTATCTTCATGTTATCTTTGTTGGAAAAAGGAAAAAAAAAGATGTAATATGTTGCACTTTTATGGATATATGGCTATCTAAGTACTATTCCATGTATTGTACACTCTATTGTTTGTTAAATAAACAATTAAAAAAAAAAAGATGGTATACAGATCTAGGGGCCTATAACTCCTCTTCATTTGGGCTGTATGCCACCCACTTGTTTTCTGCTTCTTGGACGGTCAGAGCAGACGTATCCATTAAAATAAACGAAATCATGATCATGTCAACATGTGCTTATGAGACGTTACGGAGTAGACCCTGCAGCTTTCGCATCTGTAGAAACAGGCACACAGGCTAACCAGGCCAGCATTTGCCTATGTCGAATCGTTTTCTCAAATAAATCTTTTTCTATGTATCATCCCACCCATTTCAGCTAGTTATTTTGTCACAGGTATGCTGCCATGGAGGCACCAGGAAAACAGAAAATTGTATCATACTTACAGTCATTTTCTTTTCCTGGTGCCTATCCATGGCAGCATACAATACCACGCTAGGTATGTTATATTCCGTAGAATGCTGGGAGGGCACTAGCCCTTTTCTTTTATATATTCACTAGTCCTGAGGGAGGAGCCAAGGCGGAGCTTGTCACAGGTATGCTGCCATGTATAGGCACCAGGAAAAGAGAATTACGGTAAGTATGATACAATTTTCTGTTTTCTGGGGGGAGTTCTGTACACATTCTGTACAGAATGCCTCCAGGTAGCCATGTTGCATTGCATTTTCATGAAATTAAAGAACTGACACATACATATGGGCAAAAGATGGAGACTGAACACTTCCCTACTGAGCAATCCGTCTTACCAGAAGCGTGTCGAATCCACCATCACAGAATATTTTCAACACAATGCTAACTCGGTCACGAACCCTTATATATGTTGGAATGCCCACAAGGCTGTGGTTAGAGGTCTTCTTATAAAACTTGGAGCGCAGGAGAAAAGACAACGCAGCGCTAACATAGGTACCCTATTACAACAAATAAGCTCCCTTGAAAAAGCACACAAAGAGACACCATCTTCTTATTTAGAACAAGACTTAAAAAAAATTAAAGAACTGCAGATTGAAAACAAAATGCAATCCTTAATAACATTCAATTACAATATGACTTGTGGGGCGTGTCCATATGTGAGCGGCGGCGGACGTTTAGAAAAAGAGCTCCGTCCATCCTAAATTAAATCCTCTGCCATCTGCCGTTTTCTGAGCTTCAGGTGGGCAGCCAAAATGATCATATACACTGCAGGACGCCTGCAGTGTTCTTTTGGGGCATATTTCGTCGGCCGGCCAGCGGGATCCGCTACTCGAGGCCCGGCTTGAGGCCTAGTTTGCGGATTGCCGTCCTTCTCCAAACGGCCGGGCCATCCACATCCCTGCTGTACCTGGAACAACCATCTGACCATCCAGCTGCTCTGCTGCCTGCCCAGGGACACCACAAGCGGAGGACATTGTAAGTAGAGGGACGGTGGTGGGAGTTGCGGCCTACCGCACGGCGCCGCCATCTTGGTACACCCTCCTAGGCCTAAAGTCTCTCCCTCACAAGCAGAGAGGGTGCACCTATCCTTACATCACCCCCATCAGTTCTGGTCACTGCTCCTGTCCCCTGGGATCTGACTGTGGAGAGGGTGGGGGTGGTGTGGACAATAACAGTACTCTGCTCAGAGAATTGGTCTTAGCTCCCCATCGGCTGCTAGTGTTCCCCTATATCCTCTTGTGTATCTGTCTGACTGGGGAGTAGGAACCGTGCCCCCCCCCCCAACGGCTCCCGCACCTGCCTCAGCAGCAGAACAACTAGCCAAATTTAGAAGGCAGGGGGAGTGGACGCTGTGGCGGGCCCTGAGCATGTACCCCAATCATCAGCACATGCAGCCTCTCCTGCACCGCCCTCTCAGGGAATATGTGTATCCGGACCGGCTATCTTTGAGACACAGGATGAACCCCACCTGGTGCTGGACACCCTCCATAGCCCTACTGATAGTACAGCTTCTGGGCCACCTACTGCGGAACCTACGCTGGCCGAGATTATGTTGGTGATTAAGGACTGCAAGTCTTCCCTATCGTTACAAATTGAGGCCATCCGCATCGATAATTCTCTGCTGAAGCAAGATGTACAAACGTTGAGGGAAAGAACCGGGGCTGCTGAAGAACGCATTAGTGCATTAGAAGATGTAGTACAGCCAATGTCAGCCGCTGTCCAGACAAATACCACTGAAGTGGCGGCCCTCCGCGCAAAAATCGACAACCTGGAGAATCGTTCCAGGAGGAATAAATTCTGCTTTGTAGGGTTCCCGGAGCGATCTGAGGGTCCCCGACCTGAGTGGTTCTTACATTCATGGCTGCGAGAGGTGCTGGGGGTTGAAAATTTGTCTCACGCCTTCCTTATCGAAAGAGCACATCGCACCCCGCCACGTGCACCTAATACCGGGTCTCCTCCACGTTCCCTGATTGCACGAATCCTTAATTTTCAGGATAAAGTGACCATTCTGCACTTAGCCAGAGAAAAGGGTCCATTCAAGTACAACGGCAACACCATATCCATATATCCTGACTTCTCGGCAGATGTCCAGCGTCAACGTATCTCCTTCTCTGCGGTAAAGAATCGTCTCCGACAAGAGGGCCTGCAGTACACCATGCTCTTTCCTGCTAAATTGAGAGTTACTTGTGATGGTAAAGTCCACTGCTACAATACTCCTAAGGAGGCCATGGCCTGGCTTAATGACCATTTTGGCCACGATGGATCATGACGGCGAGGACGTATGGGACAATGAAAGTGGCCAGTTTGTTACTTCTTTAGTGAAAAGGGGCGTATTGCTGGAGCCTGGGCTGCACATGTTGCTGGATCTATGTGACATTTAGAACCCCACCCTTTTGGATGTGTCCTCTGGGCAGGGCTTCAACTAGTAACCTATCATTGTGCCTGGAACTACCATTCATGAGTAATAAATACTGACTATACCCATGTTTGCACCCTCCCATGTCCTGGTCTCTGCGCCAGGGTCATCTATCCTTTACTAAACAATGTCAGCCTTATACAACCCTTGGAAAGTGTGTAAATATACCTGAACACTCATCTGACTGCTGCGGTGCCCACGCTGCAGTGGGCAGGTCCCTAACCAGGGCTGACTGCAATAAGGGTGTTACTGCTATAGACCAATACACTGGTGGCTGCCTTGCTGCTCCAACACATAACTTTTCCTCTTCATGAGCATTTGTTATGCTTCAAAGGAGCCAGATATCCACATCACTAACCCCATCCCATTGCATGGCGAAGCCATGGGAACTGTTTCTTGATTGTTTTTTTCTTTTTAAGTTTTTTATTGAAATTGTACTTGGTTTGGGATCCAAGCTCGCTAAGTTGGGGATGGTCGAGCGGGGTGGGATGGGTGGGGGAGGGTGGGTCAACATTTTTTAGACCCGTTGTGGTCGGTTGGGTTTTTGGTTGAAGTATCACGTTTGTCTCATCATTTTACACAGGCAAGACTTTAGGTTTACTTTGATTGCTTATGGGTATGTCTAAAAGCTATTGGCTTGATATCCATAATGTTTACTCTTATAATATCCTATATGGTATTGAAAATGATCAGTATGTCATGAATGGCTAAATTACTAAAAATTATTTCTTGGAATGTAAGGGGGGCAAACTCTCCTCACAAGCGGTCCTTGATCTCATTTCTTAGACGTTACAAACCACACATTTTTTGCCTTCAGGAGACACATTTAGTTAAGGAGCGGCTACGCTCGCTCAAACGAGTGTGGGTGGCTTCTTCGTACCATGCCACCCACACCACGTACTCAAGGGGTGTCTCCATTTTACTAGCCAAATCACTGTCAGCTGAAATTGTATCTGTGACAACAGATCCAGACGGCCGGTTTGTTATACTTACTATAAAAATCGCCAGAACAACATTTACTTTGGTCAATGTTTATGTGCCTCCCCCATTTGTCCCAGATCTTCTCTCTAGATTGTCTCTCCTCCTTGTCGCCAGATCCCCTGGACTGGTAATGTACATAGGAGACTTTAATGCTGTTCTAGACCCCTCACTGGACTGCTTGGGAGGGGGTGGTAGGTCTTGCCCCTCTTTTGTAGATTGGGTTAGAGTCTATAACCTTACCGAGCTTTGGTGGTGGAAACACCCCACTGAATACCAGTATTCGTGTCATTCTGACTCGTTTCACACATTATCTCGTATTGACTTGGCATTTGTTACACCTGCTGTTCTCCCGTTGGTATCATCAGTATCTTATCTGCCCAGAGGGGTGTCTGACCATGCACCTTTGGCAGTGGATCTCCTCCTCCTGTCAATGCAAGGGCCTGCTGTGTGGCGTATGGGACCGCAGTGGCTGGAGGACGAGATCATACAGAGATCCTGCGGAAGAGACATTTTGGACTATTGGAAGAGTAACCGAGGGACTGCCGACCTATCTACTGTTTGGAAGGCATCCAGGGCTGTGTTGAGGGGTGCTTTTATGTCTGTGACGGGTGTCCTGCATAAAAATGCTATGCAGTGTACTAAGGAGTTGGAGGAGGCAATGGTGGTGGCTGAGGCGGACTATGTGGCACACCCGGACCCCCAAGGCGTGATCTGTGGTTGACCAAACGTAGAGAATATGAACTCAAATTATTAGATTTAACCCAAAAATGTATGTTGCATGTAACACAAAAGATATTTGAACACGGTAATAAGGCCGGACGGCTCTTAGCTTACTTAGTTAGACCAGACCATACTCCTGTTTCTATTCCTCGAATCCTTACACTACAAGGAGGGATTAGTGACGCCCCACAAGAGATTGTGGAGGCGTTCTTGTCCTTTTACAAAGAACTGTACACTACAAGGGTCCACTATTCAGATACACATCTGACTGAGTACCTTGCGCAAATCCCGCTTCCGCAGTTGACAGATCAGGAAACGGAGGATCTTGAAGCCCCCATTACGATAGAGGAAATGAAAGTGGCAATATCCCAACTTCCAAATCATAAATCTCCAGGCTTGGATGGGTTCCCGGCCGAATGGTATAAGAAGTTTGCCTCATTACTTAGTCCTCTCTTTCTTAACACCTATAATGAGGCCTTCAAACAAGGAACCCTCCCACCATCTATGCAAGAAGCTTTAATTGTACTGCTATTGAAGCCTAGAAAAGATCCATTACTTTGTGACTCGTACCGGCCCATATCTCTTATAAACATAGATGTTAAAATTCTTGCTAAAGTGCTCGCCAATCGTCTTAATTTAATAATTGGAAAGTTGATAGGTTGTGACCAGGCGGGGTTTATACTGGGAAGGTCTACTAGAATGAACATACGCAGACTGTTTCATAATTTGCAATTTCCCCATGACTGTACACATACTAGGGTAATTGTGTCACTCCACACTAAAAAAGCATTTGATAGCGTGGAGTGGCCATACCTATTTAAAATCCTGGAGGGCTATGGATTTGGTCCACGCATGATAGCCTGGATCAGACTCCTATATTGCTCTCCAACGGCCCACATTAGTGTTAACTCCACGGTGACAGGGGCATTTCCGATTACCAGGGGAACCAGACAGGGGTGTCCTTTGTCACCCCTCCTGTTCGCCCTGGCCACGGAGCCCCTGGCCATACAAATTCGTAACAGCCCCCAAATAAAAGGCCTCCCTATTGGGTCTATAGAAGAACGCATATCACTTTATGCTGACGACACTTTAGTATATTTGGCGGATTCACAGGACTCCCTTAAAAACGTGGATCAGGCGGCCACACCATTGATCTATGCAGGGTCAGAGCTACATTTCACTATACGCAAGAAGATATCTGGGTTATCCCTCCGGAAAATAAACCCCCGACAATGCTTAAACATACCGGTCCCCGAGGCACCGGTCCCGCTTGTCCTCCCCACTGTTTCCTGTGGGGACAGACCAAGGGGACCATTAGCCTTTACGGGGACAGTGGCACCTCAATTGTGATTACACCCGGCAACCTCTCGTTATATCCTCAGACTAGGTCCGATAGTACGCACCTGGTTTAGGTATCGGGAGGTCCTAAAATTTATCCATACCGGTGAGGTGCGATAG
>BLSH010192076.1:1447937-1461801 GCA_018402905.1 Glandirana rugosa | reverse complement strand
TCCCCCAACAATCTGATCGTAGAGCACGATCGTAGCGATCGTTGTTCTATGCAGAGCTTGATCTGCAACTCAAAGCAGCGGTATGTGAAATCTCTAATTTCTGCTATCTGTCCTCAGAGCAACAGCACAGACAGCAGTAGTAAAGTAATCTATCTCAGGATGCAGGATCAGGTCTTAAAATGGCTAAAATCTGTCCCTCACGCCGTCAGCTTCCTTTCCCTATACTAACCCAAGGAGCATGTGACTGCAGCACTGTGACTCCAGCTTATAAAGAGGCTGGGTCACATGATGCACCGGCCAATCACAGCCATGCCATTAGTAGGCATGGCTGTGATGGCTTCTAAGGGCAAACCAGTGAAACGCTTGTTGATTGGCTGCCCTGCAGCTTCTCAACACGTGGAGTAAAATAGCAGAACCCCGGACCGAACCCGAACGATTTTTGAAATGTCCGGGTCCGGGTCCGTGCCACGGACACCCTAAAGTTCGGTACGGACCCGAACGTTACAGTCCGGGTTCGCTCAACACTATTCACAAATTCTAAGTAAAACCTTGTGGTTAAAGCTGGTGAATGAGGCGCTACCCTTATACAAAATTACCTTTGACCTTAGGAAACAGAGTAAGAGATTCCATAAGATCTGGGGCGGATGGCTAGCCAGCCCTCTTACGCTACTTCTTTTCTTCCGGGTTGGTACTGGTCTGCCATAAATATAAGTAAGCTATGTTATATACCTAATGGACTCCGGCCTAATCATTTAAAGATGTATTCATGTGCCAATTGCTGGAAAGATGTAAATAAAATTTTATTGACCATGTGCAAATCGTGAATCTTTTGTACCTGCCTGTTAGATGTGATGCCCAAAGGGCGGCTGTTAGTCTTTATGTTTGTATGTCTTTTATAATTAATAAAAATATCTTAAAAAAACAATATGACTTGTGTCGCAATTGTATACGCTATATTATTTTTTCTATATTTGCTATTTTTTCCCCCCACAAAAGTGGAGTTACCCATTAAGGCTGATCCGGGCCATGCATATTGTAACTAGCCTACTCAACAAACTGGGAGCCATCCTGTGCTGCCATGGAGTCATATAGCAAAAAGCTAAACTTTTTTTTTTTTTAATTTCGGATAGAGTAAGGAAGGGTTATAACCCCAATCAGGTTTTTTTCCCCCCATCTGGTTCCCATTGGGAAGATTTCGCTTTACTTCTTGTTCCATAGTCAAAACAGGAAATTATAGGCAATCCCACCAAAGTGAGGGAATCATTGGTTGTCACCAGGGTCAGAATTAGTGTCCTAATTAGATTTTCTAATTATTCCTGTTTCGGTACCAACGCAAAATTTGACAATTTCTTTCTCTTTTATTCTTGGTGATAAGGCCACCAGGACAAATATAGAGGTGTGAATCTCCCTAACGGAGGGCAAAAATAGCAAGAAACACACTCTATCTAAAAAAAATGTATGCCTTTAGTTGTACTTTAGGTCTGGAAAGGAAAATTGCAATAAGTATGTTTAGCCCTCTTTTGCGTTGGGGGGGGGGGGTATGAGAAATGACCCTCCCCAAACAGGATATTGCACTAAACCTGTGGGTAAATAAAATAACCAGTACCTTTGCTAAGTAGAAAAGTGTGGTTGATAGTAAAGCTGGCAGTGCCTCCACCCAGGACAGGGATAGGAAAGGGGACTCCTTTCCTCGGAAATGAACCAGTAATCCAATGTACAAACTAGGGATGCACTGATATATCAGCAGCCGAAAATTATTGTCCGAAAATGGTTATCGACGTTATTTGATCTTTTGCTTTTAAAGGTAGAGAAGAGACTTGGGGTCTTATTACCACAGATCTCTCCATAAAGAGGATCTGTCTTCCTTTATTTCTATTACAAGGGATGTTTACATTCCATGTAATAGGAATAAAAGTGATCAAAAATAAAATAAATAAATAAAGAGACAGTGTAAAAATAAAAAATAAAATGAATAAGAAAAAATGTTTTCTATATATAAATATGTAAAGGGTGTTCACAGCACACATGTGAGGTTCTCTGTGAACTTTAGAGCAAGAGCAATAATTTTAGCACTATGCCTCCTCTGTCACTCTAAACAGGTTACCTGTAAAAATTTTTAAAGCGTCGCCTATGGAAATTTTTAAGTATCGAAGTTAGTTGCCATTCCACGAGCGTGCGCAATTTTAAAGTGTGACATGTTAGGTATCTATTTACTCGGCGTAACATCATATTTTACAAAAAAATGGGTTTTTATTGTATTGGAATGATTGCCATTTTATGCTCTAGGGTCTCTGCTAATATATATATATATATATATATAATGTTTGGGTGTTCTAAGTAATTTTATAGCATAAAATACTGATTTAAACTTTACAGTGCCAGAAAAGTCTTGGTCAGCAAGGGGATAGGGTTATCTGCATTTTGCCGATAGAAAATAAGGTGCCGATAATGTCAGAAAATAATTTCATATTCATTTAAATCCATGATATTAATTAACAAGTTGAATATTATACAATTATATATAAAAAGTAGTTAAAAAAAAGAATTTTCATTTCTGTTCACCACTAGTACAAACAAGTATTATCAGGAAAAGGCCTGATAGGTGTCATAGTAGAACTGTACACATTTATTCGGTTATACAGTATCTATACATGTGTACAGTATATACAGGATCTCAGGCATGCTCAACCTGTGGCCCGCAGAGCTGTTTGATGTGGCCGACGACCTTAAACCTATGGCAAACCCCACAGCCTCCTTTGGGTGCACGCCGCTCTACTGAATAATTGCTGGAACTCCATAATCCCAACGGCTGTCATACACAAGCAACTACTACAGCCGGCTCCCCGATCTTCTCTTTCGCTCCTAACACACAGACACATGGAGAGGAGCCTTTAGCCAAGTGGATTACATCTAGTGGCATCCATACAGGGATTCTGATGGTGGATGCTCACAGTTGTGTGTTAAGCGCTTGGTGTCATTCCGGGAGGATGTGAGTGTATTATGTGTAATTTTATCTTTGCTTAATGAAGAAGCCCGCGGCTGGCGTCCTACTGCTTACACAGCCCGGGGATCGTGGGTGCATAGTGACGTAATTGGCTCTGCCCTTACGTGTTTCGTCATCGGACGTCATCTGACGTCACTACGCACCCACGATCCCCAGGCTGAGTAAGCAGTAGGACGCCAGCCGCTGGCTTCCCCATACATCTGACTTCTCCAGCTGCAAGAGTGAGTAAAGTGTACAATTTGCTGTGGCACTCTGCATTGTGAAATCATTTGGTCTCTTTGTGCTTGCATGTGCCGGACCCCGGGAGTGGCACACAAGCCCGCACACAGCGGACCCTGGGCTAGGAGCATAAGCCCGCATTAGAGGGAATTTCAACAGGAGCCGTATGTTCAGCTCCATCTGGTGGCTGCCAGTGGGAACACCAGTTTAGACTTTTTTCATCCTCTGTCTTTGGCTTTGTGACAGCTTATGTACTTTTTGGCTTACACATTGGGTCACTATTGGTTGAACCTTATACTGGGACACTATATATAGCAAATTTCCTTGTTCACTTCTAAATGTGTTTTTTTTCATATGGTATTGTGGCATAAGATTTGAAGGCTGCACTCACACTTTTTTGTGTTTTATTCAGCACTACAAACACATACACATAATTTATTATTGGTATTTTTTATTTTTACCTGCTATTTTATTTCTTGGTCTCGCTCTTTCAGCACTTTACATTTATTAAACATTATAAGAGGTGACTTTAATACATTTATTGCACTTTGCACCTTTTGAGGTATACGTTGCATACTGAACTTGCATTTTTGGAGGAACATATTGCACACTGCACTTTATTGCATTGTTTACCCTATTAATATCTGTGCACATCTCACAATCCTAGACCATTCATATATATTTTTTTTAGCAGCGCCACACCCACTTATCCTTTTTCTCCATATGCCAGAATCTGCTTGTCAGATTTAAGGTGGGGGCAGCAGCTAATAATAATAATAATAACTTTTTCCTTATATACCATTCAATAGCGTGGCAACATTTCATACCAATTAAATTATTTTAACAGTGAGAGACAGAATAACAGCAAAAAAAAATCCAGAAAAACGCATTTCAAAAAAGTAAAAAAAAATGATTTTAATGAGTGAAATAAGTATTTGACTCTTCGCAAAGCATGACTTGGTGCTTGGTGGCAAAACCCTTGTTGGCAATCACAGAGGTCAGACGTTTCTTGCAGTTGGCCACCAGGTTTGCACACATCTCAGAAGGGATTTTGTCCCACTCCTGTTTGCATATCCACTCCAAGTCATTAAGGTTTTGAGGCTAACATTTGGTAACTCGAACCTTCAGCTCCTTCCACATATTTTCTATGGGATTAAGGTCTGGAGACTGGCTAAGCCACTCCAGAACCTTAATGTGCTTCTTCTTGAGCCACTCCTTTGTTGCTTTGGCCGTGTGTTTTTGGTCATTGTCATGCTGGAATACCCATCCACGTGTTTTCTGTCACCTAACCTGGGCAGAGAAAGATCTCTCCATCATTTCTTCTATCTCCACGGTTCAGAACACCCAGGCAAACATCCTATTTCGCTTCCCAAATGGACAATGAGTGATCACTATATTCAGGCTCCTTCACTGGATTCTGTCTCTCAGCATGACTCCAGACGTGGAAGAGGCCAATGCCAGCAAGCACTGGAAGCAGATGCACTGCTACATAAGCTCCCTCCAGTCTTCTACCATTTTCAGATTTCTCAGATATTGTTGTTATAATACCATACTGGCCAAACAGGCCTAGGGTCCCTCTTCTACTTCAACTCAGTTACTGGTAACTCTTAAAATTCTTTTTTTTTATTTTCGCAAGAAAACTCTTAAAATTCTTTAAATCAAAATGGGAATATTCCATTAACCATAGTCTTTATAAATATTGTGACGCTATGCGAAGCGCCGTAATGGACGGGCGATACTTGTCACCTTGCATGCGGTCATTTTGAGACGACTAGCGAGAGTCCGATCCGGGGTTTTGCCAGCCACCGTTGCAGGGCTGGTTTCAGCTCGGATATTCTGGTCCACTCAAACCCCTCTCCATCTGCATTTAATGATCAGGAAGAGAGCTCTATCCTGGATCTCAGAGGGAGAAAGCTTAGTGAGCTCTGTGTGCTGATTTGGACTCAAGGATAAAAGTTTGCACTGTGCTTATGTTTTGTGGGTGTCGGGACAGCCCCACACTGTATAGAGAGGAACACGATTGCTTAGTTTTGAACTGGACGGCGAGGTTTTGTTTTCTGTTTTTTTTTTATGTGTTTTGATCTTGCAAACCTGTCATAATAAACCTGGCAAGCCGCCAGATTTTAAAACTGACCTCCATGATTAATCTTTTTCTCTGAAAAGTGATTTCCACAAGCTAATCTCCCACACGTGGTGAAGTTCAGCGAGGCAACTTTCAAAGATGGAGGAAATGTTGAAGGCCCTGCTGCAAGCCAATGCAGCCCAGCGAGAAACCAACCACCAGGTCGCAGAGGCTGCTGCAGTTCAGTGGGAGGAGAGTCGCCAGGCTATTGCAGCACAACACGCAGCTCTGCAGGAAACCAAGCTCCGGGTAACAGAGGCTGCTGCAGCACAACAGGCGGCTCAGCAGGAGGCAACTCGGCAGGCTATTGCAGCTCAGTGGGAGGAAAGTCACCAGGCTATCGCAGCACAACAGGAGATGAACCAACGATGACAACTGCAGATGCCGTGGAGGTGTACCTCACGATCTTTGAAAGAGTCCTTTTCATGAAGGATGGCCAAAAGAACAGTGGGCTGGACTGTTAGCACCATTCTTGACAGGTGAAGCCCAAAAAGCCTATTTCAATCTGGAAACAGATAAGGCCCAAGACTATGAGACTCTAAAGGCATAGATACTCACACGCCTGGGGGTCACTGTGGCAGTCCGGGCCCAACACGTGCATCAGTGGACCTACCGCACCGACAAGCCACCCCATTCGTAGATGTTTGACCTAATTCTCCTTACCAGGAAATGGCTACAGCCAGAGACTTTGCCAGCTCCCCAGATTGTGGAGCGCTTGGTCATGGACCGCTATTTACGGGTGCTCCCTGCTGCTTTGAGGAAATGGGTCAGCCATGGGGACCCCAAAACTGCAAGCCAAATGGTGGACCTCGTCGAGAGATACACGGCTGCTGAAGACTTGTTACGCCTATCTGCGCCCCACTCCAATGTGTCTAGAGGTGAAAGATCGCCCAGCGGACCCGGTAAGACTGTTCCAGGGTTCAGGGGCTTGGGGAAATTTGATAAGACTGATACGGCTAAAGAGACTGGAGGCTCTAGATCTGGAGACTGGCCAAAGAAGCCAGGAAGGTCTTGGGGGCCCTTGAGAGGATTGGGTATAGAACATATACAGTGCTACCAATGCCAGGCATTGGGTCATATTGTTGCAGAATTGCCCCCTAAATGATGAACCCATGCAATGTGATTATACTTATGTGAATAGACGCCTTTCTCTTTTTGCACAGGTCGGTAATACAGCATCATGTTCAAGTGGCATGGAGAAGCAAATGTGTGTGATTTTTGTTGATGGGAGACCAGTTACTGCACTGCTTGACTCGGGTAGTGTGGCAACATTGTCAAAAAGCAATTGTGTAAACCTTGCAAGGTTACACCCTAGCACTGTCGGAGTAATTTGCATCCATGGGGACACTCGTGACTACCAGACGGCGGTGGTTGAGATTGACACCCCTTGCGGTAGTGTGACTCATTCAGTGGGCGTGTTACCTTCACTACTTTATGATGCCCTAGTGGGCAGGGATTTTCCCCATTTTTGGAGGTTATGGGAAGGCACAGAGAGTCTGGAGGATAGAGTTCCCCCTGCTGGGGAAGCACGGGACCTCTCGCCAGACCTGTTTTGCCAAATGGAAGGGGAAACTGATGGCAAGACTGAGGAGGGAGGAGACCCTCTTCCTTTTCCTGTACTGGCCGGAGGAGCTCACAGCGGGGGGGTGATAATGCCCCAACAATGTCTCTGACCCTGACGGTTAGAGTGAACCGAATGTAGTACCTGACTTAGTGGTCCAGGTGTTTATTTGGGTGGGGATCCCTAAAGAAATCTTGATGGATCAGGGTACCCCATTCATGTCCAGAGTGACCAGAGAATTGTGCAAGTTGTACAAAATCTCCCATGGCCGTACCTCTGCTTAGCACCCCCAAACTGGTGGAAAGGTTTAACAAGACCCTCAAGGGTATGCTAAAAAAAGGTAGTGGATAAAGATGGGCAAAATTGGGATTTTTTGCTGCCGTACCTCATGTTTGCCATACGAGAGGTTCCGCAGGCATCTATGGGGTATTCCCCCTTTGAACTCTTGTATGGTAGACATCCCAGGGGGCTGCTAGATGTCGCAAAAGAGACGTGGGAAGGAGAGGCCACCCCATATAGAAGCGTCATAGAGTATGTCTCCTTGATGCAGGATGGAATCGCAGCTGTCCTGCCCCTTTTACGAGAGCATATGGAGCAAGCCCAGGAAGCCCAGAGAAGGGTTTACAATTGGGGTGCAAAAACCCGAACTTTCAACCCCAGAGACAGAGTGCTGGTGCTAGTCCCCATGGTTGAAAGTAAATTCCTGGCAAAGTGGCAGGGTCCCTTTGAAATTAGGGAAAGAGTAGAGGAAGTAAATTACAAAGTTTACCAGCCTGGGAAAAGGAAAATGGAGCAGATTTACCATGTCAATCTCCTAAAACCGTGGAAGGACAGAGAGAGTTTATTGGCGGTGTCCACACCCCAAAAGGACAGGTTACCCCTAACCCCGGATGTGCCCATAACCAAGTCCTTGTCACTGATGCAACAAAACGACCTTAAGGAATTTGTCAGTAAAGATAGAGACTTTTTCTCTTCCCTACCCGGACTGACCACTGTACTACAACATGACATAATCATAGAATCAGGGGTCCATGTAAATGTAAAACCCTACCGAATACCTGAGGCTAGATGAGAGGCGGTGGCGAGAGAAATAAAAACCATGTTGGAGTAAGACATGATAGAAGAGTTCCACAGCGCCTGGTCAAGCCCTATAGTACTGGTCCCAAAGCCCGATGGCACTATCTGGTTCTGTAATGATTTCAGGAAGCTGAATGAAGTGTCTAAGTTTGACGCATACCTGATGCCGCAGGTTGACGAACTTGTGGATAGGTTGGGAGGTGCCTGGTACATAACAACCCTAGCCCTAACTAAGGAATACTGGCAGATCCCCCTAATGGAGTCAGCAAAGGAAAAAACTGACTTCTCTACCCCCGAGGTGTCCTTCCAATGCAAGTGAATGTCGTTTGGTCTGCATGGGGCCCCTGCATCCTTTCAGAGGATAATGGACAAAACTTTGAGGCCGCATCGGTCCTATGCAGTGGCCTATTTGGATGATGTGGTCATCCACAGCCCAGATTGGGAAGCACATCTGCCCTGAGTGCAGGCAGTGGTAGATCCGCTGAGTGTAGCAGGTTTAACAGCCAACCCGAAAAAGTGTGCCATAGGTCTAGAGGAGGCCAAATACCTTGGGTATGTTATTGGTCAGGACCTGAACAAGCCCCAGACCAAAAAGATCGAGGCCATCCAAAAGTGGCCCCAACCAGGGAACAAGAAAGAGGTTTGTGTCTTCCTGGGGATTACAGGGTATTACAGACGCTTCATCCCCGACTTTGCCCCCATTGCCATCCCTCTGACCGATCGGGCGAAGGGTAGAGGGTCAGGAATGGTTAAGTGGAATCCCGAAGCCGAGAAGACCTTCCAGAAGTTGAAGCAAGCCCTTTGTGTACAGCCGGTGCTCGTGACCCCGGACTTCACAAAGGAGTTTGTGATTCAAACCGACACCTCTGAGGTGGGACTAGGTGCTGTTCTTTCCCAGATCAGCTATCACGGGTCTTAGAGGCCCTAATACTACCTGCTGGGAAGGTCATTTAGGCTAGTCACCGACCATGCCCCCTTTAAGTGGATGTGTAACAAGCGGGAGAAAATTAGCCGGGTGACTAGGTGGTTCCTGGCCCTACAGCCGTTTAAGTTCTCAGTGGAACACCAGGCCAGAAAGCTCCAATATATTGCAGATGGTCTTTCCAGAGTCCCCTGCATGGTTGAGACAGTTGCTCCGCCCCAAGGGCTTGAGCAGAGGGGGGGGGGATATGTGACGTTCTGCGAGGCGCCGTAATGGACAGGCGATACTTGTCGCCTCGCATGCGATCATTTTGAGGCGACTAGCGACCCGAGTTTTACACGCCAGCCAGACCGGTTTTGCTGGGCCAGTCCGGCCCGTACTTCCTGGTTCACTCAAACCCCTCTCCATCTGCATTATATATATATAAAATATATTTATATATTATATATATTATATATTTATGATCGGAGTTCTCTGGACCGAGACATACACAGAACCACCTAAAGATGCCATGGGACTCACAACATAACACAGACCTAAGGAGTGGCCTGGTCAGCTGGTCAGTATGCCAAAAAAGGGGGCATACTCATTGATAATAAGTAATGGATGATTGTAGAAGAGGGATGTGCGAGGAAAGTGCCCAGAGAAAGGGGAATGGGTGGGAGGGTATTGCGCACCGGAACCGACAAGAAGACAGGGGAGTGAACTGAATATGTATCCCCAAACTCCTCCCATAAATTCAGACCACAATACTGGCTTTCTTATATATATATATATATATATATACACACTGTATATATATATATATATATATATATATATATATATATATATATATATATATATATATGCAGTATCTCACAAAAGTGAGTACACCCCTAACATTTTCATGTCACTGTCACTTAGGGGTGTACTCACTTTTGTTGCCAGCAGTTTAGACATTAATGGCTGTGTGTTGAGTTATTTTGAGGGGAAAGCAAATTTACACTGTTATACAAGCTGTACACTCACTACTTTATATTGTAGCAAAGTGTCATTTCTTCAGTGTTGTCACAGAAAAGAACTTCTTTCTATCACCACATGTTCATTGGTGATGCATGCTCTTCTTTCTTTACTGTGCTCCACTTTATAGATGTGTTTCACCACCTAATGTAAGGGGGGGCAGTTATCAGATATCTTTGGGCCACCAGGACCCTCACCACTTATATGGTTAATCTTAAGCTTAGTGTGTATTTGGCATACACCTCCTTTGCTCTTACATTCAATATCACCAGCAAGGAAGGCCCAGAATGAAAAAAAGAAACAATAGCGCAATAATCGTGCAATACATTTATTTCAAAAATAGGAAGTTAAAAACATTTGCCAATGCACATACATTTTCATGTGCCATGAAGCGGCACCCATTGTACAATGTCTGGTAAGTTACAATCCTCGCCGCCGCTTGTCTCTGTGAGCCGGGATGCACTCCACCTCGGACGAGACGTCAGCAAAGACCCGGAAGTTCCACCACTACTGAGACCGCAATCCATTTCACCTGAAAGGCATCATCATTAAGTCGACTTGTGTGTACAATGTTTGTAGAGTTCCAGCAAGACCAAAGATCTTCGTTCCTGGGATATTGTGACCTTTTACATTACAGTGAAGGAGAATCTTCTCAAAGGCACACAGATGGCATTAGATACGCCTTTTGTGCCAAAAATAAGGCAAGAGAGGCAATATATTGTGGGTTAGCCATCAACAGTCTTGCTTCAGGTCAGTGTTTGCATATAGCTGCAGCCAAGAAGAGGTTGAGAATGATTTTGTGAAGTACATGCAACCAGTATAGGGTGCCAACTTTAAAATTCTAATGCAGGTGTAAACATTTTTGTGCATTCAAAGGTTTGCTTTAAAAGAAAGCTGGACACATAGGATTTGGACTACAATCATAAAGTTAATGTGATATTTTATAGTTCCAATAGAACAGGAATTTGGTTTTTTGGCTCTGGGGTACTTGTCTCTACAGAAAACCAATGAAGTTTGCAATATGTTTTTTCACGATTGGAATGTATCGGAATCAATGAGGGAAAATGTACTTATTGTCTAAGCAGTTTGATGTATAAAAAAGAGAACTTTTTTTTACTGCCCTGCCTCTGTCAGGAGAAATGAGGAAACTTTGAATTTATATATGGAAAAAATCCCATAATGCAAGGCAAGTCTTCAGGTCTCTGTGGAATGTAGGATGTACTGCATGGGTGTGGGCAAAGTTATTTAAAGCCCCAGTGATTCAAATAAGCTGTTCATCCATTATATGGAAGGAGGCAAAAGCATGATCATACTTTATTTAAAGGAATCTATAGGCTGCAATGGTTGAAGGGAACTGAACTCTGAAAGCTGTGCCCAAAAAAAGCAAGCAGAAAGTAAGAAGGACTTGTTGCCAGTAGTGTCTTCGGCCTACCTGCAGCGTAAACTTCCCCATTACTGACTTACCATGCCTTGTTTTGCACTGTGTCTTTGTCAGAGGGAGGGATATACACATTGCCTTTTGTGTAGTATTGCTCAAAGTACTCAAAGACCAAAAGACTTTACAGCCTAGCGGGTCTGTTCTCACCTCAATAACCTTCACAAAGTTTTGAATAATAGAAATTCCTTTGAAGAAGCAGTAATAGTTGGCATGAATGCTGTGTGCTATTGAGGCCTTTTGAGAGCAATAACCTTAGAACCAACCAGGTGTGTCTCTTGAAAAATTACTACATGGAGTTTAATTCCTTTAATTTGGTTGAAAACTAGTGACCTTTTTATTTTAGTGTTAATTTCCTGGACATACCAGGTCAAAAAGTTAGAGTTGCTTACTTACTTAGATCCTCACACATTTACTTTCTTGAATTCTGTGACATGTATTCACTATACCATGTTGATATGCTTCTCCATCTCCCATAACCTTATCCAGCTGCTGGACGAACGTATTGCTCCATTCAAGCTCATCCTGTGCAAAAAGGTGGAGGTGAGTAAAGCACACTGTAACTCTGCCCCATTGCCGACCCTTCAGCCATGATTTCAGGACTGTTGGCTGGTACTTCAGGATAGTCCCAGTCAAAGGGAGCCCCACCCTGCTGCTGAGCGGAGTCTAGCAGCTGTATGTAGGCGATATCCAGCTTCCATTCCTGAACGGCCAGAAACTCCAAATCTTCCTGTGTCCAGAGCACTTCCGAGACACTCAGGCTTCGGTCTCTGTAATCCATGATTTCCTCCAAACGCCACTCCAGATTACTCCCAGTCAGGGTCCTTGGACAGCCTCCAGTACAACAGTCCCAGACCGCCATAGTCAAAGCCTTCCGTCAG
Organism: Glandirana rugosa; assembly: GCA_018402905.1. Taxonomy (NCBI): domain Eukaryota; kingdom Metazoa; phylum Chordata; class Amphibia; order Anura; family Ranidae; genus Glandirana; species Glandirana rugosa. Next base: position 1,449,578 of record BLSH010192076.1, on the reverse strand, counting down.
GCTGTCATCTGCTGTCCACGGGCACACTTGGGTTACATACCAGCGGAGGACTTTGCAGCTCTCATCCAACTGCATCTCTGCCTGGATCAGCCTGCTTAGCGGTCCTCTCCTTGTTCGGTTGTTCCCCCAATAATAGCACTTGCACTTTATACTGCAATCAGTACCTTACGTGGATGGAGGGGAGAATTTTTCCTGGGTGGCGCTGGTCGTGAGCTAGCTTTTCCTTCCAGAGTTGCCGGCTGAAAGAATCATACCATCCCAGCAGGACCTGCACTGACACTGGTCCCCTGTGCTGTATTTGCATCTCTCACAACCTTCTTTCCGATTCCTCTTCCATGGCGGTTGGTATCTGTAACTCTTCTTTTCGGCTATCTGAACTTTAAATCCTGGTGGTGGTTTGGACGTGTTCACAGTAAGGAAGCACGATTCTACCGCTTGCCACCAAATGTCACGGACCCCCATCCTCAACAGGATTATGTCCGCCGTATAAGCTTCCTTTGACCAGTACCAGCACAATCCAAGGTCCCTTAGCCCACCCAGTCACTTGTTGAGGCATGAGTGTAGGGTGAGGAGAAGCATAGAACTGTTTATTCAAACACAGGTACAAAGAGATATACACTGAGGGGACAATCCCCCCTCCTTTGCACAATGATACAGGGCGGGGTAAACTACATTCAGTAACAAGAGACACACAGGTGTATTCATACTCCTCCTCAGTAGACCATTTATCAGCAGGGAGGGCTGTTTGAGGAATCCCCCCTTCCCCTCTAGCATTTAATAGCTGACAGGGGTTTCATTAACATGTAAGCCAATCCACATAAGCAAGGAGATACTCCTGTATGCAGCTTATAACATACTGTGCTACTTTCTAAGATGACTGAGAGTTCCTAGTCCCCAAAGGACATTTGTTTTTGATCACTAAAGACTGACAGTGTCCAGAAAGGGGGACAGGCCAGGATTTTGTACATAGGGAGGAAGTTGCCCCCGTGCATCATTTCAGTCAAGTTGGGCATCCCATAACCCCGCTACCCCATCCAAGTTATCACCCCTAATAAAACAACAAAACCAAGTTTAAAGACTGTTCCTGGATAAGAGTGGAAATTGCTTTTTGCCTGGTTGTGCAGGAATAGGGGAACCACACACCAGCAGCAACTGCAGGGGTAGAGCTACAGTTAATATAGAGTCCTCCCACATTAGGATTCCATCTACTCAGTACTGGGCATCGTCCATATTTAGGTGAAAATATACATATATATTAGAATGGGGAATGGGCAGTCCTTAGGCACGGGCAGTAGCACTGGAAACTGCATGGAGCATAAAGTAGTCTTGTTCTGTATTCTGGGTGTAAATCTCAGTATCTGTTCTAATTTTGCATGTATGTACACTGCATAGTAGTGATTCACTTGTCCTGTATACTGAGTGTAATTCTCATTATCAGTAATTATTCTGTATGCATGTGTAGCGCTTACCCCCATAGGAGCGGCTGAATTTGATGATATAATTTACTACTCTGACAGTACAACCCTTGCACGCTCGTATCTTCAGTTGTCTAGGGGTATATTGAAAGAAGCTGAACACGAAGAAAGTTATATGGGGATCTGTTGACTTCTATGCTCGCACGTTCCCAACATGACAGTCTCA
>BLSH010192076.1:1434661-1447927 GCA_018402905.1 Glandirana rugosa | reverse complement strand
TTCTGCTATCTGTCCTCAGAGCAACAGCACAGACAGCAGTAGTAAAGTAATCTATCTCAGGATGCAGGATCAGGTCTTAAAATGGCTAAAATCTGTCCCTCACGCCGTCAGCTTCCTTTCCCTATACTAACCCAAGGAGCATGTGACTGCAGCACTGTGACTCCAGCTTATAAAGAGGCTGGGTCACATGATGCACCGGCCAATCACAGCCATGCCATTAGTAGGCATGGCTGTGATGGCTTCTAAGGGCAAACCAGTGAAACGCTTGTTGATTGGCTGCCCTGCAGCTTCTCAACACGTGGAGTAAAATAGCAGAACCCCGGACCGAACCCGAACGATTTTTGAAATGTCCGGGTCCGGGTCCGTGCCACGGACACCCTAAAGTTCGGTACGGACCCGAACGTTACAGTCCGGGTTCGCTCAACACTACTGAACACCAATCACTTTTCTGATGCTTGAACAGGATAACGTTTATTCTTCACACAAGGACAAGGGGAGAGGGGTAGGGAGCTCAGGACACACTTTCAGCGACAGCCAAAAATATGCATAGGCAGGCAGACTCTCAGGCAAAAATACAGTAAGACAGCATAACAGGCCGCAGCCTCTTCTGAACACTGACACGTGGCTGTCTCACTTAGCAACCCCAAAAACGAGCGTTACACTTGCGGAGCTGTAGAACTCCCTCTTAGTTCTCTAAGCTTCAGTGGATCCCAATTTAGCAACAACGGAATGTACTCACAAACATGTAGAACTCTCTCACAGTTCTTTGGGTTTGGGTGGATCATGACTTAGAAATTAACAGAGTACACTCACGGGTCCACGGAACTCTCTCACAGTCCCCTTTCTGAAGCAGATCCTGGGCAGGTGCATCGCAACACTTTACATCTTCCGGACAGGCATGGGTCTCCTGGCAGCCGGGACTCATGGATAGGCCTAAGGACTCAGGCCTAGCAGCCACGAGGTTTCTGTAACGCAGGTCCCTCCCAGCGAACTGGGAGAGCGACTGGGGCCTACCCCAGCGGAGCTGGGCTGGACTCTGACCTTTCCCCAGACGAGCTGGGCTGGATTCTCCCCGATCACATGACTTCCTCCCCATATATGGTCTCCTCCCACCTACCCACAATGCACTTGCACCGAGTGGATTGGCTGGGAAAAGAATGAGATCACTCCAGAATGTTCTGGAATATTATGACTTATCACACCCATATCTTAGGCAGCAGTGCCACCTACTGACATGGTGGAGAAGTACATTGGAGAAAGTTTAGTGGTCTGAAATACAAATCACAGTAGTGTCTTGCAAATATATTTTGCCTAACAGCCTAACAAATTTAGCAGCCCGCTACTCATGGATGCTTCACAAATCACTTATTTTGTTTTGTATGGTGGGTGTTATTCTCAGTGTCTTTGCTTACCTTGTGTATACTGTGACAGTGTGAGACCCTGCCACTATGTAAATCAGGAGTCCCGGTCACGGACCGGTACTAGTTCATGCCCTGTTTACAGCTGGGCCAGGATGGCTGCACTGAAAGAGGTACAGCGGGTAAGTAGAAAGATGACATCATCTCTCCCCGCCCCCCTCGCATCACAGCTGTTCTGCCTTCCAATTTTCATAGGATGGCAGTATAGCTACTGCGCATGTGCCGGTTTCCCCACTCTTGAATTCGGGTTGCTCCAGATACCATACCGCTGGGGAGAGGCTGCAAGAGAATACATGTAAGTGTTTTCATTGCAATGCACTTACAAATTGGCCTTAAAGTGGCTGCAAACCCTCACATATACCCAGTGAAGTGACTGGCCTCAGATGATACACAGAGATGAAATAAATCATCCTACATAACTTGTACATGTATATCTGCTGTAACCTTTATATACTGTTTAGAAAGTGCAGATCATGTTAGAAGTTTCACTTCCTCATTCAGCACTGTGAGAGAAGTCTTGGATTACACTGGCATGACATGCTGCATCTGGTGGAAGGCGACAGTGGCAAGTGACACACTGTCTCTGGTGGCAGGTGACGGTGGCAAGTGACGTGCTGCTTCTGGTGGCAGGCGACGGTGGCAAGTGACACACTGCATCTGGTGGCAGGCGACGGTGGCAAGTGACACGCTGCATCTGGTGGCAGGCAACGGTGGCAAGTGGCACACTTAGACCTCTCACTGATTCTGCATTATGGTGAGTCAAACTATTTCATTGTATATTACAATGTAAGAATAGAAAAATGTGCTTTAATCATCCTGACACCATATCAACCATAGCGTCATGATGATTGAAGCGCTAACACCAGCCATTGCCCTAACAAATCACTCGTAGAAGTCGCCCCCCCCCCCGTCCTTAGCAAAAGTATCTTCCACTACACTAGTCCCCAGTGCCAAAAAGGTTGGGGACCACTGATGTCAATGGTCAGCAAAAGGACACAGGGTTTGCACAATTGCTGAGTGCAGGACTACGGAGTGTTAACTTTGAGCGGAGGAAACTGCTTTTGCAGATCTTTCCGGATTTTGGTATGTGCAGATGGGGCTCTGTAGTTTGGAGATTTAAAAACACTGTGGGAGCACTGGGAGGGAAGAGATCTCCAATCTGGTGTTTGGACTTTGTGAAAGACCAGAAGGGTGTGTGCCCAGGTACACACAGCACTTTCAATAATGGTCTGGTGAAAGTTGCAGTTGGAGTAGGAGTGGAAGTTAGAGTTGCAGTGGCTGCCATGTAGAGACAGACCCCTGTCAGAAGAGCTGGTGGTGCTTTTCAGAGATATAATCCCTGGTGTGGGGGAACTTTTTGCCAAAGGACAGAAAATCCGGACAGTTACACGGGCTTGGGAGACCAGGTGGGTTTGGGAAACCAAGAAAACGAAGGCGGTTAGCAGGTCCAGGATAGCTGGAGGAAGTCTGGAGGTCTCGCTTCGGGGGGGTTCTAGAAACCTGTTGAGGTCGGGAGTAGGCCGTGCAGTGAGGTACTGCAAACTGAGACTAAGTGAGCCAATGTACTAGCAGCAGTTGTGCTGCCAAAGCGTAGCCAGGTGACTTGGCATTTTGTTGCTGGCATTATTTGTATTTTGCTGGAGAAGAACCCCTGCAAGGGCAATCCGTCTTATGTTGAACTTTTTCTTTTCTTTTTGTCTTTTTCTCTTCCAATATATTTATTAAAGTTTTCAAAGGAGTATACAAATCATAAGCAAACAAAACATTTTGCCCTTTTTTAATAACAGTGGCCTACCAGGCCCTGAAATAAAGTACAGACTGGTGTGAACGCACTTGCAAACGCATCTACCACTAGCGCTAAACACCCCCCACATCACAGTACTGCACAGTAACACTTCCCTTGTTCTTTATGCTTGGTGTCATTCTTAGCATCTGCTCTTATTCTATGTGTACGGATGATTGACAGTGTAGTGCTGCCCCCTTGAGGGTCGCATGATGATTCAATTCCCCCTTGGTTTCCCTGACTGTGAGAATCCTCCACCACCCCTGACACACTGGGTTCACCAGTGGTGTTACCTCTTGTTTACATTTTGTTTTCTCAGTAAAAGGAACCAAACAATGTTGAGAAAGTATTTACTTCGAATCAACAAATGGTGTATTACAATTGCAAATAATTGGCAGTACACTTTCAGTGCACACACATTAACCTACTAATAGTGTTAAAAAAATCTGTGCATAGGAGTGAGCATAGGAGAACAAAAGAATAACTACTGTGCATCACACCACTCTCTTCTATTCCCTCCCTGACAGTCATTGATGAAACAAACATTCCCAACCTATCCACTTGAAAATAACCAGAACATCTGAAGGTCCACTAGTATCAATTGAACTGATGAATAACTGGTGAAACTCAGTTGGCAATAGGTAACTGATATAATCTAGTGGATTGTAGATAAATTGGTATAACTCAATGAGCTGTAGATAAACTGGTACAACTCAATGGACTATAGATAAAATGGTACAACGCAACAGACTGTAGATAAATTCACATAAATTCCACTTGCTCTATGAATGAGAGTTCTTAGGAGAATTCAGTATGCCAAAATTCCAGCAGCCATGGAACCTACCTAGTGTGTGTGTGTGTGTGTGTGTGTGTGTGTGTGTGGGGGGGGGGGGGTAACTGAAATTGTAGTAAAAAACAAAGTTCAGTGTATCTTCTGCCGACTCTTTAGTTTGGATACTAGGTACCTAGAGAGCAACTGTAGCAACAAGTTCTCCAAATAGTGCACAAAGATGAGATGAACTACTTCTTTACTGTAGTAAATTAAAGAACTTCACAGTGAAGATTGTCTTTGTAATAAAGCTACATCTGACAGCATTCCAGTAAACTTAAGTAGGTATATTCCAACTTCTCCAGTTATGTGATAATGCTTAAATCTCCACTAGTAATAAGTATGAGAGATGGGATTATATGAGATTAGTACTATATAGGTGGGCCCAACAGGAACAATAACTACAGAAGATGACCCCGCTGCTTGGGTGATGGTGATGATGAGACTGGAGATAATGATGATGATGACACTCCAGCCCTCTGCTCCTGGAATCGGCCTCCACTGCTTTCCCCCTCGCAGTTCTCCCGGATCGATCACTACAGCTGCCCGCAGGTTTCAGGAAGAAGCTCTGCTAGTGGCAGGGCTGGTCTCCCGGGTCATCCGCTGGAACGCTGCATATTTGCAGACCGCAAGGTCTGTGTGAGTAGGCCGCAACTCCCCTAACAGTCAAACACAGGGTCTTGCTGATCGATCACCGCCGTCCAGAGAGAGCACGCCAGAATGCACCCTCTGCTTGCATAGACTCTCCCATGAGGCACTGTTTTTCCCAGGAGCCCTCCTATGCAGCATGGTCTGCTGGGAAATGAAGTTGTTCTGCAGCACAGTCTGATGATAATCCCCAAGAGCACACCACAACCCCCACAAGGCAGTTCTCCAGCACAGTTCCGTTCACCAATTAATAAACTATTAATAATTGGCACTAGGGGAAACAGCTGCAATATACCTGCTGGCAGGAATGTTTTTATTGCCTGAAGTATAACACTTAGCTCCTGGCTACAACTTATCCTACACAGTAGGTATAATTCTAAGATCTTTTCCTATTCTGTATGCATGGACATTGCCCAGTAACATATATTTTCCTGTGTTTGCTGGGTGTAGTTTTCAGTATATGTTATTGTGTTTTCAAGGACACAGCATGGTCTTCCACCCTGTAAGTGATTCTTGCCATCTGTTCTTATTTGCTAAGTGCACTGTTCATCTTCCTATGACTGCTCAACATCTCCATTTTCACTGAACAAACGGATTTGTTTCCTTTTAAGGTCCGACTATGGGATTGAGAAAAAAACATCCCTTTCGGCACCTCCCTTTTCTCACCTCCTATGTAAGAGTAAAATGCTCATTAAATCTAGGAGAAGCTTAAGAGGATGCAAAAATCCAGGCTGTGGGACCTTGACGTCATCACGTACGATGCAGGCATATTAATTCTAAACTGTGCATGGAGGAGGCAGGTGTATGACTGCAGCCATGAGTACCTTAGAAAGGAGGCTTTATGGGAGCACTTTAGGCTACTACTTAGACACAATTAACATTAAAACATTTCCCCTAAAGCACAGAAAATCTTCACTTTTTGAGTTCCGTTCCACTTTGAGCTGTACATCTTAAAATGATAGTTGCATGTTCACACACAAAAAAAAAATATTTTAAAACAATATGTGTTTTATGTAGACCATTATATATACTGTACACTGTATAATCATGTCAAAAATCTTATGCTGCAGGTTTTATATTGGCCAGCAGTGGGCAGCGTAGCCTGCTAAATGGTAGCAAACCACATGTAGTATTTAACTATTAGAAGTCCTGCTTGGCCCCAAACTTTTCTATACAGTGACAAAGGTTTGCAAATGTACAAAATCCAAGGCAAAAAAAGTCAAGTATTGTTTTTTTTTCAATGCAAAGAATTGCCATAGAGGCTTTTACCATACCATATAGAAGCATGGAATATATTTGGAAATGAAGCTGAAATAATAAATAACATTCACTGATCCAGTTAAGGTTGGGTTTGTCGTGGATTACAGGACAGACAACTTTTCATTCAGCCTCTGTATTTAAAACAAAATGAAAGCAACAATTAAAGTCAGCAGTAGATTTAGCCAATCATTTTTAGAGAGTGGTTTATTCATGGGCCACATGACTGGTAGTGTGGCGGATATGTTCTTTACATAAATATTCTGGGCTAAAAGGTATGTTGGTTCTTGGTGTCAAAAATAAATGCATAAGTAAAGTGAGCCACCACACCACCTTTAACCTTGAACTGGCCCTTTAGGGATACCCTATAACTCTAGTACCTTAACATTTAAATTCTTCACCAACCAAGCCCTAAAACTCATTATGAAAACAAACCTTAAAACCATGAAACTTGACCGTTAACATGTTGGCTCAATGCACAACTTTGCACTATGATATAGTGCTTGTTTTACCAAGCATTACTGCAATGTGCATACATGTGCAAAATGCATTTTGGATGCCCCAATGCACTATTGAAGTAGAGGGCAACAAACCTGTGCTGCAGAATACCACAATGTACAGTGTACTTTGGGGAGTGCCGAGTAACAAAATGTGTCAGGTACATTGTCTACTGTGCTAAGGGTTTTAGCCAGCCAAATAACTTGTATGCCTTAACACAGCATGGGCAGTAATGCATTGTATTAATGTCAATGCAACTAAGTCTGCATGCGCCTTATACTGACCCTAAGTGCCGTTGCTATACATACACATTTCATGATTGTTTTAGTTTTGGATGGCGTTGTGATGGGTCAGAACCTCTAACAGTCTTTTATTTCTACAATGTAGGGATGTCACCAGAAAAAGAGGTGAGAGAAAACCTAATCTTCCTTTCTGATATGTATAAAGGTCAGCTCATATTAGCCCTACTGGATTTGCTGCGGAACATTGCACATTCACAGATATTTGTAATATTGTGGTAAATGTGTGGCAAATGTACTGTTAGTAAATGATACACTTGTCTAACTAATTTTACATTTGCAGTAACTTAATTTATGCAGGTTTCAGCAGCAAATATACAGTATGAGCAATATGTTTCCTAGAAAATGTGCATTTGGAACTTCCCATGGTGCTGAACAGGTGTATTTAAACAGGCTAAACTTAAAAAAAAAATGTAATCCCCACATAAAGTCTGGAATCTCCAACACAGTAAAATAGCAAGATCCCCCAGTTTTCAGGAGGGGTGCCAGCATAGGGGAGGTAATGTGCAGCCTACATGTCAATTAATGAGAGCCAATTAGGCTGCCACCACTCTCCAGTCAATGGGGATCACTTGCTGATTCACCAGTGGACATAAACATATATAAACAGTAAATATAACTTACAATTTCTCCAGTTACATCCAAAAGGTTAGAGACATGAATTGTCACAAAGGTTTGAAAATAATGGTTATGATGTATTGGATTAGCACTACATACAGTGCCTTAAAAAAGTATTCATATCCCTTGAAATTTTCCACATTTTGTCATGTTACAACCAAAAACGTAAATGTATTTTATTGGGATTTTATGTGATAGACCAATACAAAGCGACACATAATTGTGACGTGGAAGGAAAATGATAAATGGTTTTCAAAATTTTTTACAAATAAATATGTGAAAAGTGTGGCGTGCATTTGTATTCAACCCCCTTTACTCTGATACCCCTAATTAAAATCTAGTGCAACCAACTGCCTTCAGAAGTCCCCCTAATTAGTAAATAGAGTCCATCTGTGTGTAATTTAACCTCAGTATAAATATAGCTGTTCTGTGAAGCCCTTATAGGTTTGTTAGATAACCTTAGTGAACAAACAGCATCATGAAGGCTAAGGAACACCAGACAAGTCAGGTGTAACGTTCTGGAGACGTTTAAAGCAGGGTTAGGTTCTAAGAAATATCCCAATCATTGTATATCTCACAGAGCACTGTTCAATCCATCATCCAAAAATGGAAAGAGTATAGCACAACTGCTAACCTACCAAGACCTAAACTGACAGGCTGGGCAAGGAGAGCATTAATTAGAGAAGCAGCCAAGAGACCCATGGTAACTTTGGAGGAGCTGCAGAGCTCCACAGCTCAGGTGGGAGAATCTGTCCACAGGACAACTATTAGTCAAGCACTCCACAAATCTGGCCTTTATGGAAGAGTGGCAAGAAGAAAGCCATTGTTGAACAAAAAGCCATAAGAAGTCCCATTTGCAGTTTGCGAGAAGACATATAGGGGGACACAACAAACATGTGGAAGGAAGTGCTCTGGTCAGATGAGACCAAAATTGAACTTTTTGGCCTAAAAGCAAAACATTATGTGTGGTGGAAAACTAACACTGCACAACACCTTGAACACACCACCCCCACCGTGAAACATGGTGGGGGCAGCATCATGTTGTGGGGATGCTTTTCTTCAGCAGGGACAGGGAAGCTGATCAGAGTTGATGGGAAGATGGATGGAACTAAATACAGCGCACTCTTAGAAGAAAACCTGTTAGTCTCAAAAAAGACTTGAGACTGGGGTGGAGGTTCACCTTCCAGCAGAAAAACTACCCTAAACATACAGCCAGAGCTACAATGAAGTGGTTAAATCAAAGCATATTCATGTGTTAGAATGGCTCAGTCAAAGTCCGGACCTAAATCCAATTGAGAATCTGTGGCAAGACTTGAAAATTGCTGTTCACAGACGCTCTCCATCCAATCTGACAGAGCTTGAGCTATTTTGTAGCTGTAATTGCAGAGAAAGGAGGTTCTACAAAGTATTGACTCAGGAGAGCCGAATACAAACGTATGCCACACTTTTCAGAAATGTATTTGTAAAAAAAATTTTGGAAAACCATGTAATATTTTCCTTCCACTTTACAATTATGTCCACTTTCTGTTGGTCTATCACATAAAATACATTTACGTTTTTGGTTGTAGCATGGCAAAATGTGGAAAATTTCAAGGGGTATGAATACTTTTTCATGGCACGGTACTGTGGCTGTCCAATGGCTGAAGACAAAAGACTCTAGACCTGGAGGAAGACCAGGAGAAGATGTAGCGGTTGCAATGGAGCAATGAGGAGGAGCACAGCCCTTGCATTGCTGAAGGGGGACACACAGAAATATTTTTTCATATTAAAGCTGTGGTCACCGCAGACCTTTCCATAATGTGCAGGTAGGCACAGCGTTCTTGTGCAATTTGACAAGCCTACCTTTTAGGGCTCATTCACATCATATGCAGAGACTGCATTTAGTACCTGATCAACACAGGTCTCTGCAAGGGAACATAGAAAACCGTTTTTTTCTTTGTGCCCCATTCACACCTCAGCCAAGCAGAGAGGCGCGGAGTGGAGAGCTGTGTGAAAATGCAGCATGTCTGCATTGTTTCACAATGCACAACATTACACATATAAAATGCATATAAATGCAACGTAACTAAAAGTAAAACATTTTCAGTAGTTTGACTTTTCTACCACTCGATAGAGTTAGCCATCTTGGAGAAAAAGAGGGTTTTTTTGGGAGAGAGGCATGTACCTTGAACAAGTAGTTCATACTTTCTGTCAAATAAATGTCTGGCTGGATATAGACATTGACAATTTTGTCAGGCTTTAACAGCAGCACAAGGTGATTTATGGCCATAGTGATAAAAACTATTAAGACAACCACACAAAAACCATGATTTGGAGGGTGAGAGTATCTGACATCTATATTATGAGAGCATCAGACAAAAACCAGCAAGTAGGCACTGGTACCTAATTTTATTTCATGGATATTAAAGGGGAACCTAGCGCCAAAAAACAAGATAGAAAAAGCGTCTATACCAGACCCTTGTCCTTGATGTCGGAAAATGTCCAATGATATAGAGCCAATGCAAATTACGTTATGTAGTGATGTAGATCCGGGATTTTATTTCCTTTAAGCCCTGGTTCACACATGTGCAATGCGGGAACTGGCATGATTATACAGCCGGTTCCCGCATCACAGTATTCCCGCAGGCAGTTCACACTGCTTTCTTCGAACCGCTGCGGGTGTCATTACAAAGTTAATGACACCCCCAGTTTTGTTCACAGATTGCAGTGCGAATTGGCACATGAATCGGATCGCATGGGTGAGAACACCCATGCAATGTGATTCTAGTGCGGGGAAAAAAAGGTACATGCACCTTTCTTTTTGCAAATCAAATGCAAATACGGCAATACAACTGTATGGCTGAATTCACACTGCTCAGAGATCGCATGTGATCAGCACCTGCTGTGCGGATGTGAATCACATGCGATCTCTGAGACCACACTAGTGTGAACCCAGGCTCATAAAGGAATTTTTTACCGGTATGTGTGTTTTTTTCCAATGAAGCACTTTTTTAAGGCGTTAGTATGTTTATTTAGTCATTTGTAGTGAATGAGTAATAAGGGGGACAATGGGGGGTGGATAGCTGGAGGCCACCTTATTCTAAAGGGGGCTTCTAGATTCTGATAAGGCATCATCCCATCCTCCTCTCCCTTGGCAGACCCTCATGGTCACTGGGCCAGGGATGTGGGAAAGAAGGGCCTTCCCTCATCAAGTGTGCTTATGGCCTCAGCGTATTGTATTTTTATTTTGTCTCTCATGTGCACTTGTTAAAGATTACGAAGGTCTGTAAATCTAATGGTGTTATATGCATCTGCTTTAGTCTATAGTGCAGATGTTAAAGAATGTCTTTTTAACTCATATAAGACAGTTGGGAGCTGTAATTGTTATTGTATTAAACAACACAACCCTGAGGCCTTAAGGCTCCATGCACACTGAAGCTGATAAACGACCGTTTATGGTCATTTGGGCATTTTTGTTAGCCCATAAATGCCCTTTTATGTTATCCTGTGTCCATGCACACATGAATGTTTATTGTCGTTTAACAGCAGTGGCGTTTATGGGCTGTTATCTGAACGCCCTGAATTGGGGTTAAAGAGTCGTTCTTCTGACCACAAAAAACTCTGGAAGCTTAAAAATGCTCATAAACACGCAAAAACTTTGCTCACCAGCGTTTTTGGTAGTTTTGGATCCATTAAAAAAAAAAAAAAAACACTGACGCTCAAAAACACTAGTGCATTAATATTGATAACAGCTGAACGGCTCACTACAAAGCTACTGACGTTTTTTTTAACGTCCAGTGTGCATGGAGCCTAAAGGTAAATAAGGTCTATTAGAAGTGCTCTTGACAGTGACCATATAGCTTTTCTCTGTGCAAAGGTCTTCCATGTGCATCTTACTGTAAAAGCTAGTTTTAATCGGAACAATTGCCATTTTTGTTTAGCTTGCTGAATCTGGCATGGGGACACCTTGGATGCCTACAGCTGCCATTGTGCTCTACGTGGCTTCTGGTGTGTCCCTGCTCCTTTACAGAGGAATAGACTCCATTCAGGTATACCTGTCCTCAATTTATCCATTGCTATATGGGCTCCAATATGGAGGATCTCATAGATTAGAGTTAGGACTGCAGTACACGGAGGAGCTTTCAGGAGGCAGTGTGGCTTCCACATATATTTGCAAATGCCGTTTAAACTAAAACCTGTTGCTAATGCAAATTGTTAGATAGTGTAATTTGTTTTATTTGGGGTTAGCTGGTAATTGTGCTGAAAAATACATTTTGTTTTATGGACGAAAACCCTTCCATGTGCACCTTACTCTAATCCGAGTTATAAATTGGGGTGGTTGCCATTTTTTAAATTACCAGTGCTCAGCACAGTGACCACAGAAAGACATTTTTTAGCATCATTATGACTACCACATCACAGAGAACCCTTGAGATCACAAGGCAGGGCATAGGATGGAATACATTTTTTTCCATGTTTAGAGTGTGCACCGAATGCTCCTCCAGTCCCCAACGGGTTAATGCGTTCCTCCTGCGCCTTGTCCAGCTTACGCGCCATCTTGATGCCCCGAAATACTGTGCTAGCCAGACAAGCTGATCTATCACAGGCATAAGAAAGAGGAGGAAAAATAGACCGAGCCGATCCATTATTCAACACGAAAAATGCAAATTAGAGAGAAAAAAAATTAATGATCATTTTCCCAGCCTTCTTTTCTCTGTATCTCCCCTTCTCCTGCGGAATGTGGGGTTACTGACAGGCCTTGCATAATTCCAGAACAGCCTGAGGCTTGATGCTGGCACAGAGATGCTTTGTCTATATATTATTGATGCAGAAAAATCTCCCAGAATTTTTACAAAAGGCAACAAACGGCGGATGTTTTAAGGTAATGGCGCAGGTTTTTACAGATAATCGTGCAATAATGGGGAATTAATAACATATCTAAAGCTAGCTGAGTGTCATCAGAATGGTACTCACTCTGGCAACAACCCCTAAAGGTGGTACAGGGGGGCAGATTGTATGTCATAAAGCATCCAGCAGGACCAAAGTGTCTAAAAATCCAAAAATACTAGTATACATTGCAGTATTTACATTAGTGTCACTGTTTTCAACTTCTTTTTTATTCCTTGCTTCCTTTTCTGGCCTTTCCTAGCCTCCCTGTGCTGCCCCTAAACAGGAATATTGCTGTCATCCTAGAATCAGGGTTTTGTACCACCTGCATTTTAAAGACTTTAGCCAGTGGCTGGCCAGAGACCCATACAAAGCTGGAATCAGCTTTGTTAGGGTCTCCCCTATGGTAACCCAGAAGCCATCACATGACATCACTTTCAGTTTGCCTGGCTGTCAACGGCACCATTTTTTGAAAATCGAAAGCATTCATAAACCAGATCTTGGCGTTTTAAATGCATTCAAGTGCAAAGGAGGGATTTGAGGTCTTATTAGCCCCAGATCCCTCCATAAAGAGTACCTGTCATGTGCCTATTGCTGTCACAATGGTATTTACATTCCTTGTGACAGCAATAAAAGTGATGAAATAAAAAAAAAATGTAAAGCAACAGTGTAAAAATAAATACAATAAAAGAATAACTAAAAATAAATTAAATGCCCCCGCCCGTGCAAAGGTGAGTAATTCTAACACTAGACCTCCTCTGTAGATATAAAGTGGTAACCTGACATCATCTTTTATATTGTACAAAAAAATAATGGGTTATGTATTGTGTTTTTTTTTGCATAAAAATGTAATAAAAAATGTATTTTTTCCCAAAAAACGGAAAATTGTATACTCACCTTTCCGTAATTTTCCTTTCCTGGTGCATCTTCATGGCAGCATACACATGGGTTGTGGCTCTGCCCCCACAACATGATAGGACTGACGACGGTACTTCTACGTGGTCCTTTCCTTTTAATGCCTTTCCACTCATATGTTAAAAGGCAAAAAAC
>BLSH010192076.1:1401377-1419249 GCA_018402905.1 Glandirana rugosa | reverse complement strand
TGCGCCCATCAGAGTCCCCCCTTACATCAATGCCCCCATCAGAGTCCCCCCTTACATCAGTTTTACCATCAGAGTGCTCCCTTGATGACTGTGCACACCAGCTGTCGAGAGGAGGTGAGACAGAGACTGTGTACATGAGCTGTAGGACAGATAAAATCTTATCAGCTACGGCCTGGATAAAATCTTGTTGCCGGTCATATGTGCTGCAGTTTGAAGAACTAGGGGGACTTTTATTCTGCTTTGGTGGACTGTAATATCCGAAAATAACTAAGCAAACTGGTTCTTCCAGTGCTGCATTTTGCCTTTAAATACAGCTTTGAGGAAAATGACTAAATCAAATAAATCTAAAATAATCCATTCCTCTCTGCCAGAAGCCATCAAAGTTACACCAGTCAATCAGCAATTTGCATATTTATAAATTCATGTTTTTTTTTTTTTTAACTCTTAGAGTTTCACACCTAGTTTTCACACGCATGTAAGCTAAGGGAGATGAGTTTCCTTCAAGGGAACATTAAAAATGAGCTTTGGCTTCATCTGAACATGGTGTGTGTTAGTCAGCTTGTTCAGGCTGTTTGGGCCCTTATGCACACTCATCCTAGGTCAGAAGTAATGCATACCTCCCAACTGTCCCTGATTTTGAGGAACTCTCACTGATTTGGAAGAAAGTCCCCCCTGTCCCTCTTTCCTCCTCATTTCTCCCTCATTTTGGTCTGATCTACATAGTTATATATCATACCTCCTAACTGTTTGAGATGGGAACGAGGGATACCTATTAGCAAATGTATGTAGGTGTAGGACACGCCCCCTTAAAGGAGAATCTTTTTAGGAACAAATGAGGACGAAAGAGGGACTTTGTTATGAATCAGGGACAGTCCCTCAAAAACAGGGACAGTTGTGAACTATGTAGCTGGTTACTAAGGGCCAAGTATGGCCCACTATAGCTGGCTACTAAGGGCAGGCTATACCTGGTTACTAAGGGCTGAGCATGGCACACTATAGCTGGTTACTAACAGCAGAGTATGGCCCACTATACCTGGTTACAAAGGGCTGAATATGGCACATTATAGCTAGTTACTAAGGGTGGAGAATGGCACACTATAGCTAGTTATGAAGGGCTAAACATGGCACACTATAGCTGGTTACTAAGGGTTGAGTATGGCACACTATAGCTGGTTACTTAGGGTTGAGTATGGCACACACAATAGTTGGTTACTAAGGGCTGAGCATGGCACACTACAGCTGGTTACTAAGGGCTGAGTATGGCACACTATAGCTGGATACTAATGGCCAAATATGCCATACTATAGCTGGTTACTAAAGGCTGAGTATGGCACACTATAGCTGGATAAATAGCCAAATATGCCATACTATAGCTGGTTACTAAGGGCCGAGTATGGCACACTATAGCTGGATACTAATGGCCAAATATGCCATACTATAGCTGGTTACTAAGGGCCGAGTATGGCACACTATAGCTGGACACTAATGGCCAAATATGCCATACTATAGCTGGTTACTAAGGGCTGAGTATTGCACACTATAGCTAGTTACTAAGGGTGGAGTTCGGCACACTATAGCTGGTCACTAAGGGCTGAATATGACATTATAGCTAGTTACTAAGGGTGGAGTATGGCACACTATAGCTGGTTACTAAGGGCTAAATATGGCACACTATAGCTGGTTACTAAGGATTGAGTATGGCACACTATAGCTGGTTACTAAGGGCTGAGTATGGCCCACTATAGCTGGTTACTAAGGGCTGAGCAGGACACACTATAGCTGGTTACAAATGGCAGAGTATGGCCCACTATAGCTGGTAACTAAGGGCACACTATACCTGGTTGCTAAGGGCCGAGTATGGCCCACTATAGCTAGTTACTAAGTGTGGAGAATGACACTCTATAACTGGATACTAAGGGTTGAGTATGGCACACTATAGCTGGTTACTAAAGGTTCAGTATGGCACACTATAGCTGGTTAATAAGAGCTGAGCATGGCACACTATAGCTGGTTATTAAGGGCGGAATATGGCACACCATAGTTGGTTACTAAGGGCTAAGCATGGCACTCTATAGCTGGTTACTAAGGGTGGAGTATGGCACTCTATAGCTGGTTACTAAGAGTGGAGTATGGCACGCTATGGCTGGTTACTAAGTGTGGAGTATGGCACTCTATAGCTGGTTACTAAGGGCTACAATAAAACTTTTTAAGGATAAAAATTGCATTTTATACTATATAGAGCAGACCAAAATCAGGGACAAATGAGTGGGAAAGAGGGGCTGAGGGACTTTGTTCCGAATTAGGGACAGTCCCTCAAAATCAGGGACAGTTGTGAGCTATGGTATATACAATGCACTTTTTATCTTTCAAAAAGTGTTTCCCAGTGCTAAACCTTTCATCCAATTTCTAAATTGCTACATTTGTAAATCCCAAAATTCAATATAAAGGAATAGTAGTGGTAAAAAAGCACTTGTGGGTTTAACCAATAATTTTTTTGTATAATTCTCCTTTAACCACTTCAATACTATGCACTATACGATAAACGGCTTTCCTGTATTACACTGTGACCAGCCGTGATTAGTCACGGCTGGTCACATGGTAAAGTGCTTCGGATCGAAGCACTTTACCGAGATCGGCATTGCGGGGGGTCAGACTGACCCCACACCACCGATCGCCGAGATGCGCGCCCCCCCAGGCGCGCGGCGGCTTGTTATCCTGAGGACGTCATATGACGTCCAGTCAGGATAACTCAGCCACTTCCTGGCCGTCATTCTGCATACGGCGGTCGGGAAGTGGTTAAGGGGGCATGACAGGGGGTGTGTCCTATGCCTACATATTTTGCTAATAGGTGTCCCTCATTCCCATCTCAAAGAGTTGGGAGGTATGGTAATGTAGTTCCTTTCAGAAGGAGGTCAGCATGGGCGTAGCAATAGGGGTCGCAGCAGCGACCCTATACATGCTCCAGGGGGTCCGGACAACAAGAGGAACAGAGACAAGAGAGGCGGCGGTGGCATTTACTAACCTATTAGTTTTCTGGTAGCAGCTAAAGGCAAGCTTCTCCCCTCCCGCCAGCACTTAGCTGCTGCAGGAAAATGATTGAATCTAGTACATGCCACTGCCGCTCCTCCTGTCCCTGTTCCTCTTGTTACCCAGGCCCTCTGTGTGCTCCCCTAGCCCCCCATCTCAGTGGCATGTAGTGCCGGCGGTAATTCCACTATCTGCTAGTGCGGTGACAGCATTACTAGTTTCGATTGTCTCTCTCTCCCCCTTCCTCTCCGGGGACAGTCAGCACGCTTGCTGTCCTCTGGAGAGCTGTGAGGAGATCCTCAGTACCACGATCAATAGGGTGGCGGCGGAGGAGACCGACCCTGATTTCTGTCCAGGTGAGTAACAGCTCCATACACCCCGGAGAGACAAGCCTATGATGTGTGTGTGAAGCCCCACTGACAGGTAGCTGTCACCAGTGTAGTGCTGACATGTCCCCATAGTGTACAGCCTGATCTGACTGTACTACACCACAATCAGAATTACATCTATCAGATCATCCCCTGCAGCCATTACCTTTTGTACCACCTCCTATTCCTTCTGTATTGAACTGTATTGTAATTGTACTGTGTCCCTTCTTTATTGTAAAGCTCTGCGCAAACTGTTGGCACTATATAAATCCTGTATAATAATAATAATCATAATAATCAGCGCACTCTATGGAGAACTAACTTCCACCTATCTCTATCCATGGTCATTGATCTTCTATTGGTTCCAGCACAGCTCAGCTATTGGTTCATTGGGGATGCAACTTTTATATCATGCAGTGCAGTGTGCCACTTGCCACTGATAGCCTGCCACCAGATGCAGTGTGCCACTTGCCACTCATAGCCTGCCACCAGATGCAGTGTGCCACGTATAGCTTACCACCACCTGATGCAGTGTGCCACTTATAGCCTACTACCAGATGCAGTGTGCCACTTGCCACCCATAGCCTGCCACCAGATACAGTGTGCCACTTGCCACCCATAGCCTGCCACCAGATAGTGTGCCACTTGCCACCCGCAGCCTGCCACCAGATGCAGCGTGCCACTTGCCACCCGTAGCCTGCCACCAGATGCAGTGCCACTTACCACCCGTAGCCTGCCACCAGATGCAGTGCCACTTACCACCAGATGCAGTGCCACTTACCATCAGATGCAGTGTGCCATTTGCCCCCCATAGCTGTGTCACTTGCCACCCATGTTCCACTGTGTCACCTTCCCCTCACTGACTTCACTTGTCACCTTCATTACTGTCCAGTGTCCACTTGTGTGACTGTCAGCTTCTTCTTCATTACTTTTTTCACTCACCTTCCAAGTTACAATATTCCCTCTGTTTACTCTGAGTGACCCCACAGACAGTGAGTCGGGCTGTCAGCATGAGGAGGAGAAGTCAGGCACTTGGGCAGCCATTGATCTGATCCAGCAGCACACAGAGCAGATACATCAGATGACCAGTCCCAGCTGCTGTCACTCCCTCTGCATGCAGCCAGGCCGCGAACACTGAGGAAGAAGGTGGGTAGAGAGGATACACTGCTAAAGGTCATAAGAGTCCCTGCTGCTGGGCAGAGGAGCCGAGGTGGGTGGAGACAGAGTAGTGCAGCAGTAAGCACGGGCCTCACTTAGCGGCCTCTCAGAGATTGAGAGTCTATGATGTCACTGGTTGCTAGATGCCAGGCGGGCCAGCCGTAGCAACCAGTTCCGGAAGTATATGGAAATGTAATTATTAGTTAGTAGGTGGTGGTTGTGATCTCAATTTCATTCTGGGACACTGCATTGTCCCGGAATGAAGGTGCTGGGACCAGGGACAGAGATGGCAATTGAGAGATTGTCCCGGGCAATCCGGGACATGTGGGCACCCTATAGTGGGGCCCAGGTCAACTTTTGCATTGGGGCCCACAAGCTTCAAGCTACGCCTCTGGAGCTCAGGAATGTTAGCCCCCATATTTATCTCATGAAAAGTTACTTTAAAGAGGAACTTCATGGAAATTCAGTATCATGTGACTCAGGGTAACCAGTGGCTGCATAGCATATTCTCTACAAAGTTTCTTGCACAGGGGTAAGAAAAAGCTGTAGTCATTTAGCCACCTGAACACAAGAACATTGTTGTCTATGGGACAGTGCACAAAATTGCCTAAAGATTTGTAATGCAACAATGCTTTCAGACCAAGAAAGAAAAAGAAAGAACATTTAGGCTGGGTTCACACCTCTGTGTGGAGCGGCTCACAGCAGTGGTCCAGTGAGTCTCTGTTTTCCGTTTCAATAACGAATCAGGGCCGAATTTTTGACTGAATTCGGCCCTGAAACGGAGCCAAAGACATATAGGACTCCTGTGCAAGCCGCTCCGGAGATGTGTGAACCAGCTCCATAGAGTGCCAGTCACAATCTTCTGTCATGCAAATTGGATGCGGAGAAAACCACATGGAATTCACATAGGTGTGAACCCAGCCTTAAAGCGGAGTTCCACCCAGTTAAAAGTCAGCAGCTACAAAAAGTATAGCTGCTGACATTTAACAATCGGACACTCACCTGTCCCTCGCTCCAGCGATGCGGTCGCCCGAGGGCTCGCTCTTCTCCCCCTCCCCTCGGCACCACCTTGTGAATGGCCGGCGTATCTTCTGGGACCTGTGACGTGCCCCAGAAGATCGCCGAGAGGGAGGGGGAAGGTGAACTTCCTTCCAGAGCCACGGCTCTAGGAAAGGAAATGGACCTGGGACCCTGTTAAAACATCTGTCCTTGTTCCAGCGATGCGGCCGCCCGAAGGCTCGCTTGTCTCCTCTCCCCTTGGCAGCGCCGGCATCACAAGCGTGGGCACCCGGCTTTGGCTTCAAAGCCGGGCGCTCACTGCGCATGCGCGAGTCGCGCTGCAGCTTGTGAATGGTTCGGCGTATCTTCTGGGACCTGTGACGTGTCCCAGAAGATCGCCGAGAGGGAGGGGGGAAGGTGAACTTCCTTCCGGCTCCTTGGCACCAGGAGAGGAAGTGGACCCTGTGAAAACAGGCCCCACGGCCCCCCCCCCCAAAAAAAAATTACATGCCAATTGGGTCACGTCAGGGGGTCACCTTCCTTTAAAGCGGAAGTTCCATTTTTGGGTGGATCTCTGCTTTAATGTTTGAGTGCAGTAATTTATAGGAATACACAAGTATATACAAATGCAAGGTCTCCTGGAGAAGCTATATGCTATTAACCTCTGGTCCAGCTGCCCATTTGTTGGCTCTGTTAGCAGTGGTCCTCCCACCTGGCTGCAGATCACTTGCCCAGCTACTGTTGCCTCATCAGGTGTGGCCTCTGTAAACTGCTGAAGGAGAGAAGATGAGGAAGTATACTCCCTGGATGTGTCCTGTCACCCAGGGAGTTGTGGGAAATGGAATTAAAGGGCCTGCACCTGTATCTATGCATGGAGAGTAAATGGACACTCCACTGCAATAACTAAAGCTCCTAGAATATGTAGTGGAGTGGTAGATGACAATGTCAGTTCACAGTAGCTAAGTTTGTGATTGTACAAAATGTATATTGCACACAAAGTCCTTGGCACTGAGAGAGAGAAAAGCTGGCTATTAAACACTTTTAGGTATCATACACATGGGCATTTTTTAGCACCGCATTTTTTTTACAGCTCTCCATGTTATTCAATGGCCCCATAAAAACGCTAACGTAGATGGCGTCGGCCTTAGTGAGCTGAAAGTAGAACCCACAGCCAGCGCGTTCCGAAGCTGTAACGTTTTGGCGTTTTTGACGCCGAGCCGGCAAAACGCTCACTAATGCCATACCGGCGTTAACCGGCGTTTTTGAAGCCGGCATTTTCAGGTTAAAAAATAGCAGAGTAATGTTTTTCCAGACAAAAAGCCTATTAACGCCAGCTCTCACTAACGCTCACTAAAGCCGATGCAAAATGCCAACAAAATCGACGGCAGGATTCAGGAGCGCGCCTGCACGGGTGACCCCAGGGAAGTGTGGTGGTCACTCAAGAAGAGGAGGAGCCCAGAGTACCACTGGAGGACCCAAGAAGATGGGGTTAGGGGCCACTCTGTGCAAAACTACTGCACAGAGGAGGCAAGTATGACATGTTTGTTACTTAAAAAAAAAATGTGAGCCTTTAGTATCACTTTAAGGTTAGGAACTATAGTACTGCACTTGTTTTTTAAAAGGAAAATATAGTGTATTTTACTTAACCTGATTATTTGAAATATTTTTGCAGTGTTTACCTTAAAGTAATTTTTAATATGACTTTCACATTTTTATATGTTTGTTCTTTTATATTTTTATCATTGTATTAAATATAGAGATTTGTATAATAGCCACTAGAGGGAGCTTCCAGTGCAAAAACTCTGCTCCTCTTTACTTTCAACTGCTAGAATAAGATATCAGCTGCATGGGTAGTGCATTGTTTTAAAATGAGGTTTGCATTATGAGAAGATGTATTAAACACAAATGTGTCACAATGGAAGCAGAACCTGCATATGTAATGAGTAACTATAGCTACACTCATGTATATATATAATTACAGGCCATATGCAGAAACAACTGCGAGCACAATAAAAGTCAGGGTTGCCTATAAGAATAAACAGTAGTAATGAGGTATATGGCGCAAAAAGTGTTGTATGTACATACAGTATCTCACAAAAGTGAGTACACCCCTCACATTTTTGTAAATATTTTATTATAACTTTTCATGTGACAACACTGAAGAAATGACACTTTGCTACAATGTAAAGTAGTGAGTGTACAGCTTGGATAACAGTGTAAATTTGCTGTCCCCTCAAAATAACTCAACACACAGCCATTAATGTCTAAACCATTGGCAACAAAAGTGAGTACACCCCTAATTGAAAATGTCTAAATTGGGCCCAATTAGCCATTTTCACTCCCTGGTGCCATGTGACTCATTTGTGTTACAAGGTCTCAGGTGTGAATGGGGAGCAGGTGTGTTAAATTTGGTGTTATCGCTCTCACTCTCTCATACTGGTCACTGAAAGTTCAACATGGCACCTTATGGCAAACAACTCTCTGAGGATCTGAAAAAAAGAATTGGTACTCTACATAAAGATGGCCTAGGCTATAAGAAGATTGCCAAGACCCTGAAACTGAGCTACAGCACGATGGCCAGGACCATACAGCGGTTTAACAGGACAAGTTCCACTCAGAATAGGCCTCGCCATGGTCAACCAAAGAAGTTGCATGCACGTGCTCAGCCTCATATCCAGCGGTTATCTTTAGGAAATAGACGTATGAGTGCTGCCCGAATTGCTGCAGAGGTTGAAGGGGTGGGGGGTCAGCCTGTCAGTGCTCAGACCATACGCCAGACACTGCATCAAATTGGTCTACATGGCTGCCATCCTAGAAGGAAGTCTCTTCTAAAGATGATGCACAAGAAAGCCAGCAGTTTGCTGAAGACAAGCAGACTAAGGACATGGATTACTGGAACCATGGTGAGGAGTACAAAGACAAGTGTGTCTTGCCTACAGTCAAGCATTGGGGTTGGAGTGTCATGGTCTGGGGCTGAATGAGTGCTGCCGACACTGGGGAGCTACAGTTCATTGGGGGAACCATGAATGCCAACATGTGCTGTGACATACTGAAGCAGAGCATAAACACCTTCCTTCAGAGACTGGACCCCAGGGCAGTATTCCAACATGATAACAACCCCAAACACACCTCCAAGATGACCACTGCCTTGCTAAAGAAGCTGAGGGTAAAGGTGATGGACTGACCAAGCATGTCTCCAGACCTAAACCCTATTGAGCATCTGTGGGGCATCCTCAAATGGAAGGTGGAGGAGAGCAAGGTCTCTAACATCCAGCAGTTCCATGATGTCGTCATGGAGGAGTGTAAGAGGACTCCAGTGTCAACTTGCGAGGCTCTGGTGAACTCCACGCCCAAGAGGGTTAAGGCAGTGCTGAAAAATAATGGTGGCCACACAAAATATTGACACTTTGGGCCCAATTTGGACATTTTCACTTAGGGGTGTACTCACTTTTGTTGCCAGTGGTTTAGACATTAATGGCTGTGTGTTGAGTTAATTTGAGGAGACAGCAAATTGACATTGTTATACAAGCTGTACACTCACTACTTTACATTGTAGCAAAGTTTCATTTCTTCAGTGTTGTCACATGAAAAGGTATAATAAAATAATTACAGAAATGTGAGGGGTGTACTCACTTTTGTGAGATACTGTAAATGTCTATGCAGAACAGCAAAAAGACTCCAAGTGGAGTGTTCAGGACAACTTGCCGCTAATCTCAATTCACCAGATGCAGCACCTCTGAAGAGACTAAAGTATCTCTAGGTAGGAGAACAGATAAGAACAGAAGGGCACAATCTAAATGTAGTATATTAACAATTTATTGTGCTGAAAAGACAAATGGCAACTCCCATTGTGACAGTTAAAATCAGGCTCATCACATATTAAAGCTCCATCTTTTGACATACTTTATATAGTTTGTTTGGGGCAGCTTGACCCAAACGAACGATGTCCCTCACTAACATGTGAGGGAGCTGAATGTGCATAAACTGTATGTAGCTGCAGTTACATACAGCATACCACACTGTGTTCCCGGGTTGAAGCCAAGACTTCCAGGCCCATGGGGGCCCTTCCCTTCTACAGGAAAGTGACCGCAGCATCCTGTGAACTGGTGAGAGGGCTACTTGCCCATTGCTGATAATGCTAGCAGAGACTGAGCCACTCAGAGCAGGGCACCAAATGTATCCAATCCATATGTCACGCATACTGCCTCTATACTGCACTTATTCAAAACCTAGACTGCACCTATACCAACCCTGTACTTCATTATACTGAACCTTTACGGCATCTGAACCACATATACCTTGCACCCCTGCCTAGCTTATACTGTACCTATACTGCATGCAGAATAATTGGGACTGGTGTTAATTGCACTGATGCTCCAACGTTAGCTGGGCCCCAACGTTAGCTGGCATAAGAGCTTCTCAATGGACTACCCCTTTCATAATAATTATTCTCCCTTTGTTCCCCTACTGCACTTGAGGTGGCCCTGCTACTGCTTATGCTGATCTGAATACTAAATGTCATCTTATGCCTAGTCCTTACTGTTAATTACTTTGTATGCCAAATTGTGTTATTACCATTGTAAATCCATTTTATGCTTGCCTAGTTACCAACCAAATTGGGTGATAAAATATTAAGTTAGCATTTACTATCCGGAGTGGTGCTGGTTTCCTTTGATATAGCACTACTATTCGGCAATAAGTATTACTTTTAGTGATTTCCTGTGATATTGTATGTTTGTATATTCAACCTGGTGTGTCAGAGGAGCTGAGTGTTTCAGAAGGTTGAGGCAAAGAACAGAGGACCCCTCCTTTCCAGTGGCTCAGATGGGGGTAGTACTACACATCGTTTAAAAAAGAGGTTCCGGGGTGAGGTATGACAGATCTTAAATAATGTTGCTATATAGGGAAGGTGATTGATGCAGACGGAGGCAGCCAGCACCGCTTATCTTGTAGAACACAATAATGATTAGGCCAGGTTTCCTAATTAGCCAGATCAACTGTATCCACTATCTGGCAAGATTGCTACATTTCTGATTTTGTAGCCTGATCTGTTCAAAACCAGTTAGATCAGACACCAATCTTATCCTATTACTAAGGACCTCATACCTACAGAACTGAAAGAAGAAACTCAGTATGGAATTTGCTCTCTTTTTTCTGACCTTTCACCTCTGAGGTTAGACTAGGTCACTGACCCAAGACACTGCAGTTCATCTCAGATTAAAAATGCATTTAATATTCATTATTGCACAGCAGCCAGTATGTTTTTTTTTTATGTCTTAACGATAACGATTATAAATGTTAGGTCTAACTTTTAGGTATCAGCACTATTCAGACCTAAATTACAGTTTAAGAGGTCACAATACACGGCCAAGATGATCTCAACGCCTGTCCTATTTAGGGGTATTGGCTATTTAAGGCAATGTACAGCCCTTTTAATTCATATAATAAAAAAGTGTAATGCTCCACTTCTAATAGTGATGGAGTTAAAATGTGACTATATACTGTAAATTCAACAGTAAAATTACTAACTCTCTAAAAACGAAAAACACGTACATCACATAAATCCCTATAACATTTATGATCCAAAATTAGTGAAAAAGAAAAAACACTTTAACCAGTTGTCGACTGCCCACTGTGGTCGCTGTGGCCCACAAATAGAGATTTCTTTTGGTGGTATTTGAACACCTCTGCACCTTTTATTTTTTGAGCTACAAATAAAAAGCGACCGAAAATTTTAAAACGTTTTTCTTTGTTTCTGTCACAAAACTTTGTAAATAAGTATGTTTTCTCCATCACTGATGGGCACAGATGAGGCTACACTGATGAGAACTGATGAGGCAGTACTGATTGGTACTGATGAGGTGTTACTCATGGGCACTGATGAGGCACATGCATGTAGCACTGATAGGTGGCACTGATAAGCAGCACTGATGGGCACTCATAGGTGGCACTGATGGGCACTCATAGGCGGCACTGATGGGCACTCATAGACGGCACTGATGGGCACTCATAGGCGGCACTGATAGGTGGCACTGATAGGCGGCATTGATAGATTACTTTTTTTTAGGCGTTCCCTGGTGGTCCTGGGTGGCATCCAAGAGAGTGCTGGGCATTGTGCTCCTTACCTGGTGGTCTCCCTGGTGGTCAGGGTGACGACCCTAGGGGGGGCTGCACTGATAAACATTCAGTGCAGACCCCCCTGTCAGGAGAGCCGCAGATTGGCTCTCCTCTACTTGCGTCTGCAGACACGAGTAGAGGAAAAGCCGATAAACGTCTCTTCCTGTTTACACTGTGATCAGCCGTGCTTGGTCACGGCTGATCACGTGGTAAAGAGCTTCCGATGGAAGCTCTTTACCGAGATCAGTAATGCGGTGTGTCAGACTGACACACTGCACCACCGATCACCGCGATGCACACCCCCCAGGGCGCGCGATCGCGGGTTATCCTGAATCATGTCAATAGATGTCCAGTCAGGATAACGGAACCACTGCCCTGCCGTCATTTTGTTATAGGCCAGGCGGAAAGTGGTTAAGCGTGGCGAGTGAGAAATACTGGCTGCAGCTGCTCTCTGTAGCTGCTTCCCTGCGGTGCTGAACTGGTTAACAGTTATATTAGCAAGAATGGGCTGCTAAGCAGGAAGTGCTCAGTAGACTGAATCGGCAGCACTGCACTGTGGGAACTGTAGTACAGAGGAGAGAAAATCTGATATAATCAAGAGCTCTTGAACGGCATTTAGCAGAGGGAGATTGCCAGGAGGAGGGGACCTGCATTTTCTCAAGCTGTACAGGACACCGATTCGTCTTGCCATGAAGGAGCTCGGAGAGTGGTGCCCGGTGTGTGCCACCTCTGCTGCATAACGCCGGTCTGAGCAGGATCCGGAGTGCTGAGTACAGGTGTGCTGACAGCCAGAGTCACCTGGGTGCAGACTGCAGAGCAGAATGTCAGGGCCATGAAAGAATTAAATAGAGAAGTGGTCCCATGGGATTGTCAACCCTAACACACATTTGTTTTATAAATACATTTTACTCTTAGGCTCTATGCACACTGTATCTCAAAAACGACCGTTTTTGGTCGTTTTGGCGTTTTGTTTTTAACAGCCCAAAAATGCCACTTTATTTTATCCTATGTGTCCATGCACACATGATCATCTTCTGTCAGAAGGACATTGGCTCCTCAAACAGAGAGCCGTGGCTGCATCATGTGTGCCCACCAGTGCCACCTATCAGTGCCTACCAGTGCCATCTACCTTTGCCCAACAGTGCCACTTATCAATGCCCTCTAGTGCTGCCAATCTATGCCCATCAGTGGCTCATCATCAGTGCCACCGATCAGTGCAGCCTATCAGTGTCACCTACCAATGCCCATCAGTGCCACTCATCATTGCCACCTATCAATGTCGCTTATCAGTGCCCTTCAGTGACACCTATCTGTGGCCATCAGTGCCAACCATCAGTGTCCCCATCATTGCCACCCATAAAGTTTCACCTCTCAGTGCCCATCAGTGCCGCATAATCAGTGCTACATATCAGTACCGTCTTATCAGTGCCCATCAGTGCAACCTATCAGTGCAGCATATCAGTGCCCAATCAGTGCAGCCTATCAGTGCCCATCAGTGTAGCCTATCAGTGCCCATCAGTGTAGCCTATCGGTGCCCATCAGTGCAGCCTCATCAGCACACATCAATGAAGGAGAAAAATGGCCCGTTTTCAAAATTTTATAATTAACTATGAAACTTTTTTTTTTTCAAAAATTTCTGTATTTTGTTCGTTTTCTCAGCAAAAAATAAAAAGCCCAACAGTGATTAAATACCCCCAAAAGAAAGCTCTATTTGTGGGGAAAAAAATCTAAAAATTTCATATGAGTACAGTGTTGCATGACTCTGCAATTGTCATTCAAAGTGTGACGGCGCTGAAAGCTGAAAATTGATCTGGGCAGGAAGGAAGGGGGTTTAAGTGCCCAGTAAGCAAGTGGTGAAGAGAGGGCTATGGTGATTGTTAAGTACTGTACATGTCTTTCTATGGCTGCTTTGCTGGTTCTGGGTCAGTTCACACCACATGAGGTCCAGTGTGTTTTTTTTTATGCATCAAAAACGCATGGAAAGTAGGTTATATGGTTTTCAATGGCATAGTTCACACCAGTGTGGTCAGTTTCAGTGCATTCCTGTTCCAGAAAAAAAAAGTAGAAAGTGCTGCATTTTTCTGCACTGAACTGTACTGGAACGTGGTAAAACGTATCTAAAACTCACCGGAACGTACCAAAAACGTACCGGAAATCTTAAAAGATGCACCGGAACTGGCCCTTAAGGTTAAGAAAAAAAAAGGGGGAAAAAGCACTGGACTGCGTCAAAAACGTGCATTAGGGTTGCCACCTCATCTCTTTAAACCTGAACTCATATGAATTACACAGGTTCTGAGGCTAATTTAAAGCAGATAAGGCACCAATTGAGTTTATTAACACCTTAATCAGCCTCAGAACCTGTGTAATTCATATGTGTTCGGGTTTAAAGGGATGAGGTGGCAACCCTAACGTGCATGCAGAAAAGCACTGCGTTTCTATGGTGTGAACTGACCCTCTTTCTGTTTTGTTTCAGGAGACAAGCTGCCTGCTGTTTCTAGGAGGATTTACCTCAGCTGCTGAGCACTGGATTGGTGACAAATCTATTGGCGGGAAACATCTAGCCAATGAGTGTAACCTTTTACTTCTATCCTCTCCTGTCACTGGGCGGAGTCAGCATTTACCTCTGTGGTCTGTGAGCTGGACTCACCTCTGCATTCTCCTCAGCCTTCCTTCTAGATCCTTTCACCTTTTCTCAGCTCAGAATGAATATTCTACTTAAAGCGGTAGTAAACCCATCCATTTAACAGTTTAAAAATCAGTTACATTTCCGGAACGTGCCAGAAATGGAACACTCCCATTGGTTGTGCTCTAAACCAAACTGTCAAACCATCCAATGGCTGGTGTCATAGCTGATCACATGTGCACCATCATGGCAGTTGTAGGTTAAAAAGAGGCCAAGATGGCGGCTTCCTTGGCTGAAAATGATAGGAGGGTTTACTACCACTTTAATGAACTACTTCAAAGGACTAATTCCTCTGGAGGAAGGCTTGCCTACGGTGAAAGAATACACAGGATGAGGAGGCCCTACTTTTCTTCAGACATCCTCAGCGCCACTGTTCCTGCTGCTGCGAGGCAGGTAGGCAGCGGGTATGAAGCTGCTACCATGGCCCGTGGGCGCGATCAACACCTCTCCAACAGGACCCTCATCATCATCGGCGAGGGGTGAGTGAAGGCTCTGAGGGGCGGGAATGCACACACTGCAGTCTCCTCTGTGTCAGTGTCTTCCCTGCTCAGTGTGCTCTGTCAGCTTTTATCCACCCTGTCCTGTTCACTTTCATGTCTTTAGTGCTTGTTACATTTATATACTTATCACTTCTGACCTGTGAAATGTCTTCATTGTGTTTTTCATTTGCTGCAGTTATTGCAGGTACCGTGCTAGGATGGTTAGTGCTCCTGTCCAGTATACAGCATGTCCGGGTTCAAGGCTGTCAGTTTTTATATCATTCATTGTTAAGGGAGATTTCTGGTTACATGTGTGCCTAATGTACCAACTGCTCTGTACACACGATACAACGGTCGTATGAGAGCTTGTTGGTACGACCAAGTTTTCTAGTCTGCTCATACAACTCCCCTTGTACGACCGGCGTATGTTCGGCTGTTCAAATCGCGCATACGAATGATCGATTACATATACAACGGTCATAAGTACGACCAGTTGTGTATACAACCGTCGAACCGTGTGTACGAGGCTTAAGAGTCGGTTCACACAGGGGCAACATGTCAGGTGACTCAAGTCGCACTCCATGTAGTGCAATGGAACCATTTTAATAGGAGCAACCCTAGTCGCTCTGACTTAGACTACTTTCACATTGCGGCCGAGGTAAAACCCTGTAGGTTTTAGTGGAGTTTTACCATCGCTGCTTTTTAGTCGGGAGTGCAGCTCTTTTAACCCCCCCCCACAAGGGGTTAAAAGTGCTGGCACTCCGCGCTTCTGAGGCGGTGTGCAGCCGCTTCGGAAGCGCTTGCCATTCATTTCAATGGCAGGGGCGGTAGAGGAGCGGTATATACACTGCTCACCTCACTGCACCAAAGATGCGGCTTACGGGACTTTTTGTAACGTCCCGCAAGCGCACAGTCCCAATGTGAAAGCACTCAGGGCTTTCACATTGGGGGGGATTTTTGAGGCGTTTTACAGGTGCTAACTTTAGCTAAATAGCGCCTGTAAAGCGATTCAGTGTGTAAGTAGCCTTAGAAAAAGGTTCCTGTACTACTTTTGGGGGCGACTTCAAGCGTCTTGCATCAACCTCTATTACAGAAGTCGCTGCAAGCTGCGCTGTGCGGGGCGGCTCAGAGTCTCCCTTGACGTCAGATCGCCCCTGTGTGAACCGGCTCTTACAGGCTCATCAGTCAGTTTATCATCATTGGCTTTTCTGAGGGATTTATTTACCCCCTTTACAAGAATTCAGCTGTTTATGGGTTGCCAGTTTTAAATCTGGGAATGAGTTGCCTGGTGTGTTCCCCCCCCCCCTTTTTTTTATTTTTTATATATAATATATATTTTTCCCATTTTGTTTTTTATTAGGAAAAGTTAAAGAGCAGTACACAATGGGATTGATTTACTCAAACTGGTGCAGCTGTTGGTGCAGCTGTTCATGGCAGCCAATCAGCTTCTAACTTCAGCTTGTTCAATTAAGCTTTGACAATAATACCTGGAGGCAGATTGGCTGTCATGCAGAACTGCACACGATTTTGCACACTCCAGTTTTAGTAAATGAACCCTAATGTGTCTCACAAAATGACATTGAGGCATCATAGGGTTATTTTATTTACTTTTTTTTTTTTTCAAAAGAAATGTATGAAGAGAGGATCTCACCTCATATAGTTCCTCTATTTGTTTACTTAGGTTATTTCCTCTAGTTGTGATTCTTGAATCCAATGAGTTTAATCATTTGTCAGTTGCTAAGACCCCATACACACTATACAACTTTTGTTTTCTGATTTCCTTTAGCTTTACAAAAACCATACAGTGCAAGGGCCTGCCTTGTTGCCAGGGCCGTCTTTAATATTGATTGGACCCTGGGCAAACATTTTCTTGGGGCCCCCCATGCAATTTCGCTCTCCACCTGCTCTGAGATATACAATAAATAGCAGCTAGACTCAAAATCAGTTTGAATCAGATCAGGCAGCTATTGTGATTGGTTACCAGAGGTTACAGTATATCATTACCGCTTACTAACTGGTTGCTAGAGCTTAGGTTACAGCACACATTACGGCTCACTAATTAGTTGCTAGATTGCAGCACATAATTTCTGCTTGTTGATTGGTTGCTAGAGATTACTGTACATCAATACTGCTCACTGGTTGCTAGAGGTTACAGCACATCATCTCCTCACTGCCTGCACACCATGGATTGGGAAACAGTCGCTTTCCTGACACCACAGAAATGTGCTGCCCTTTAGCAGATACACAGCAGTACCATAATTGTTAATTACACCCTCACGCATCTGGTGACATGTGCTATGGCACTGTGTGATTTTGAAAAAGGGTTAGGGACTTTTGTTCCGCATTTCTAACGCATAGAGCAGCCCATTGTAATGAATGGGCTGTCCTACATGCGACCTACATCTTTACCCTCCTTGTCAGTACACCTTTGCCTCCTAAAACCCCTGCTAACCTCTGCACCCAAAACCTCCCCCATCCTCTCCACTCCAACCCTCCCTCCCCTCCACTTCCGGACCGCCGTACGTCGTTTGACGGCGGTATTTTTGAAGTGGAATACCGTTGTTATGGTAGCAGATAGCTACCATAACCCCGGTATCTATTTTTTCAGCCAGCGATTCTGTACAAGATAAAAGTGGTCTTAGCGGCGGATTCGCCACGAGATCACTTTTATCAGCGGCGGGAGGGGTGCCCCCCCCCTCCCGCCGCTTTCCAGTCATCTCCGCCGCTTACCGGACCCGCCGGCAGCAGCGGAGATGATCCGATGCTTTTTCACTAGAGCACCGCTTAGGCGGCGATTCTGGTGAAAATAGAACATGTCTTAGCGACCGACTTTTTTATCTATGGCCCCAATACCATCGATAGACGATGGTATTGTTGCCATAAGGTGAAGTTTTTATGGCGGCAGTTTGCTGCATGCCGCCAGGCCTTCACCTCCCCTCCCTCCCAACCTCACCTCTCCTACCCCCTCCAAAACCCACGTCTCCAATCGTCCCCAAAATCCTCCGTTTCCACATGACTGTTCCTCCCATTTCTACATCCAG